>JAXQQM020075573.1:0-13767 GCA_034641835.2 Pinus albicaulis | reverse complement strand
AACACTTCAGTTCACTACGGTGCATGATCAGTTCAGTGGAGACCAGTGGAAGAGGTAGATGAAAGGGTGAGTAAAGCTATCAGTTGGTAGATTTGTTTTGCATGAGATTTGCATTACACTTGGAGGAATTGTCCATGAAAATTACGCAATCAAGGGAAGGGGATTCGAACCTTGAACCTCTTCATATACGGGCCATGATTGCGCAATAGAGGCAAGGCAATTGGCGGGGAGTTTTGAACCTCAGACTTGTTCAAAACTGAGTCAGATTGTGAGTAACTTCATGAGAGAGTACTGAGTACTTGTGAGGAGTATTGTACTTGTTTGGTTACTTGATTTCTCCATTATAATATACACAATAGTTGCGGGGTTTTCAGCTATAGGCTTTCCCCATACATACTGAGTTAATGTGTGATTGAATTGATGTGAGATTGCTTCTGTTATTTCCGCATGTGACAATTAATTGTAGAAGAAGGTTATGTGTTATGTATGCAATTCGAAATTGATATATGACTAGGTTAATCTTCCGTGAATAAGTGATTTATTCAGCTATATGCCTTGAAAAATGCTCAAACTGCTCTTCTCTTCCTTGAATTGGCCTTGCAAAGTGATGAATGACAAGTGGTCAAGATCCTTTATATTTGAAAGACTGAATTTTCCCTCATTTTGATTTAAAAAGAAAACTTCTCCTTTTTGCTTTAAAAGAAACTTTTGAAAAGTGGCTTTGTGCACTGGTTTTCTGAGGTTGCCCTTTTAATAACTGTTTAATATTTTGTAAGCCATCTTTCTTAACTCTGCTACATCCAATAAAACCTTTCTTAAAAACCATATCATACCTTGATGATTTTATAACCCCTTGTTTCACCTCCAAAGCTATAAAACATCATTATATGCAGCCTTCTCAACACCATAATGCTACTCCAGTGTTTGATGAAGTGATGAGGGTTTTTAAAAACTGTGTTAATCTCTGTTTGTTATCCTTGAATTATTTCCTTACAAACAGTCCTTTTTTCCTTCATTAAAACTTTTCCTGTGATATTTGTCTCTCTTATCACTGTGTATCTTTGAAATTTCAGACAAGAAACATGGTTTTGATTATGAAAGTTCTTTTTGTCTATCCACTGGGAAAGGCACTTGGATATATTGTGATGGTCTTCTCCAAAACTGTGACCTAGCACATTATCTGAAAGGGTCTAATAAAAACATTCTCACTACAGCCTTTGAAAAGACCATGTATCCATTGTTTTTTGGAGTAAGGAGGTCCTTTTAAACCAAGATTTGACCTACTATTGTTCACCAAGGAGGTGACCTTTAAAAACCACCAATGAAACTTCTTAAAACCATATAAAAACAACAGTGTTTGTTCTTATTCACATTGAAATTTGTCTCCGAGACCGTGATGTGTTTTATCTCCTTGAAGGCTGTCTTGAAACTTGGAACACTGTGTTATGCCCTTTCTCATTCACACTGTCTTTTGCATTCAGTTACAGAAATCACTGTAAAACCAAGCTAGCTCTACCTTCTTGGCCATTTAGATGAGGTTTCTCTTTAGTTTAAAAGTATAAATTCCGATTTATCCTTTGAAGGAATGCTTTTGTAAACATAATAAATAGAGGCCTTTAGCACCATTATGCCATTGTTTGGTTTTTCATGTGAAAGAGGTCTTTAATCTTATCATCTCTCATTTGTTTCATTATTTCTCAACTTGTTTTTAAAACAGGGACCTTTATCAAACACAATTTTGAAACCCTACTAATGCATCCACTGTTCATCTTTGGAGGAGGTGGCGCAAAACAATCTCTGAAATTACTTAAGAACATGTTGGCCCTCTACTTGTTTGTGAAGGAGGCCACAGCATGTCTTCTTAACCCTCTGCTTTTTATGAAGGAGGTTATCATTATACACATGAAATATTATCTATTTCAAAAATTTGTCACTTTTCTATAGTATATGTCTCTGCTTGAAGAATACCAAGAGGAAATAAAGTGAACTTTGACACTTGTCATTGGTAAAATCACTTGAACCTAAAGTCCTCTTTGCTTTATGAATCATTGTCTGAGATGTATACTCTTTTTGTAAAATATCATTGAGAACAATAGATCAGAAACAAAGTGATTTGTATATGGAGAATGATTACTGCCAAACATCATTGACTAACCTTCCTTTGACTATTTTTTCAGGGGTACCTTGAAATTTCTTTTGACTAATGTTCATATCCCAGGCTCAAGGTAACATAAGAAGAAGTTGTCTTCTTATGCCCTACATGATGATACTCTTTGGAAATTTTATGCAGTACTGCTTTTGGAGGAGATACTGAAACACAGCTGATCAACATTACATCAGTCTTTTGTATTCATTTTGACTTGATGAGTGATCTCTGTTCTTCAGGCAGCTTTTGGATTTATAACATGTACACTTGATACTCTTACTTACTTTACTTTACTTGCATTGATGGCAAACTAAGTCAACATGGAGGACCTGTTGAAATTTTCCCTTTTCTGCCCTCCTTTGCATACTGATCATCAGTTAATTACACCCTTGCAGAGATATAAAAACAGATGCTATGAACCTTTGGGGGCTCTTTTGGTGCTTCATGGTGATTATGCCTAATTCAAGCAGATTTCTTTAGATACGACAAGCCTTCTCTTTTCCTGATTTATATCTTTGTTGAACTTCTTTTGAAATGAGACAAAGTGACCTCTTAGTGGTGTGTGACCTATGGATGGATCAAGACTTGCTTTGCAGAATAGGAACTAATTCAAGGTTGACGGGTACTAGAAAGAGGCTTTTTGGCCTAGGATATCTTAGCCAAGGAAGAACTCCCTAAACACCACTATCTAACTTAGGGACAATCTTGAAATATTCTGAATGTTTTCTCAGGCATGATTAGATTTTCAAATGACAAGATGACAAGGGATAGGGTTGCATACATTTTTTCAACTGTTGGATAGTGAATGGCATGAGAAACAAAGGTAAATGATGGCAAATAATTTACAGCTATGACAGCTATAGACAGGGATATTTTGCTGAAATCAGATAGGACTTGACAGCTAAATTTTTTTCTCATCATACACTGACAGGAAGGGGTAGGAGGACAAAAATTGTTTTGGGGTGTTTTCTAAATGACAGATTTGACAGTTTTGAGATCAGCTTCTAGAAAACTAAGCTAAGGAAACTAGTCATCAGCAACAGGTAAAAGAGTATTTCCCTTGAGGAGGATATTGTCCTTGAGGCTGCCCCCCAGGCGATAAATTACTACCTTGAGGGTGCCCCCCAGGTGGTAAATTGCTACCTTGAGGGTCAGGTAAAGGAATATTTCCAAACATCATGTAGAATTTTTCCATTTTCAAAGTTTAGGTATCAGATTCATTAGGACCAGTTGATTGTATAAGTTTTTTGGGAGAGGGAGATGCTCCTGAGAAAGTACCAGAAAGCGACTGGTATCCTGAAGGAACTGATGGAACACCATACAAAAAAGTTTCTGGAAATGAAGAAAACATGGATGACTCACTAGACATGTTTGATGAAGGTCTGTAACTACCTCTAGGTATGGAGTAAAAAGGAATACGGGGTGGCAAATAATTGAGACCAGAATTATGTAGAAATTTGGTTAACTGAGAATACCAAGGATCCGGTTTAAAAGGGATATAATAGTAAATCGATTCACTATGGCTTAGATCTAAATATTCTTGACGTGAAGGAAGTACAACCTCTTCTTCTGTGTCAGTAATCTCTTTAATACTAATAAGGCCAGGAGGAAGGTTCTTAGTGATGCGAAACTCCACTCGAGGTGAATGAGGACGACTAAAGGTTCGAAAAATGAACTCGGAAGTTGACTCAAATGAAGTAGATTCAGTTTCAGGTTCAGATATCTCAGGTCCAATAAGTTGACTATCTGAAAATTCACCGGTTGTAGATTCAACTGTGATTAATTTTGAAATTTCTAGTTGTTCTTCAGTTTGAGGTTGGTTTACTTCGTAATCTGGATGTATAATTATTGATGTATCCTCTTGTTCAGTAGATCCGGTTCCTAATGGTTGACCTCTTTCATATTTAAACTTTTCTTATTTACTTGGTTTGTCCTCAGGGGATTTCCCCTGCATTCTACGAGTGTCTCTATAATTCAGCCACGGTTAATGTTTAACACACGAAATAAAAAAAATATGTCAACAAAATAGACCTAAAGTCGCTAAGGAAACAATCAAATTGAACACACGCCTACAAAATCTAAGAGACAATCCACACACAAACAATATGTTTCCACACTAAAAACACTAGTTGGTGATGAAATCCAACGTCGTAGAATTCTAACGTGGAAAACTTGATGGTTGGAACAGTTACCCTAACAACCTGCTTAAAGAAACATTCTGGTGCAAATCCCTCCACTTTTTTCATCTCGAAGTGAAGAGTACCCTCCGGAAAGTCCAAGTGAGTCTAGCCGACGTCTGTTCCAGGCACAATGGGACCTACCCTCCACTGTCACCTTGGGAAAAATCCTGAATATTATGGTCACTAAGGTCACCAACAAAAAAAAATGTACCTGGGGGAACAGTCTACGATCTGATATACACGCAAGGGCAGAGTATCAAGCTCAATCCCCTTGAAGGCTCCTCAATATGGTAAATTTGAGGTTTTCCAACAAGTGACCCTAGGCTCCTCGACAATGGTTAATCCGAGTTTTACCATTTGTATTACGTGCACATCTTCTATCTTTCCTAATGAGATATGTACGATTACCTCACTGGTTCTGACATGATCTCATGCTTGACTCTTTTAAGAAGAGCTTCCCAGAGCAAAAATGCCACAATTGGATTTTCCTTCCACAAGATTCTACTTGTTTGTTTAAACTATTTTGGAATGTTCATTACAACCTATTCCAAAACACTAGCCTAAGCTATGTTGGTGGAATGAGCCCTAGAAAATGTAAAATATCTAGATTGATTTTATTAACGCGTTGCATTAATTTGCTTGTTGGTTAAGACAAAAGGTATGGAGTTGAAACTTTAATGATGTTTGTGACCCAACTCAAAAATACTCTAAATGCATCTAAATGAGAAGTGCAACTATTTCTTTTCAATGAATCTTATTTAAGGGAAAGATTGAGAGATTTATCAATTTTCAAAGCACCAATTCTTTCATTTATAAACAAAATCATTTTTGAAAAGAAGACGATTTCATAAAGAATTCAATTTACAATAATGATAAATTACTCTTTTGAAATAAAATTCCTCGAACAATCAAATCAAAAACTACAATTCAATAAACAAACCATTTCCAGAAGAAAACAATTTCTAAAAAACTCTAAAAACATAAATTTCAAAATCAAAGAAAAATCTAATTTTGAAGTCTATCTAGAATGTTTGAGGACATTTTCTCTTAGTTTGTGATCAAAATAAGAAAAAATTCTACTTATCTTAGCATAAATGAAAACATCCAAAAATGCTTTGGTGTTATATCATGCTTCAGTAAGCTAAAATCTCTTCCATATTTTCAAATGAAAAAGGAATCAATTTCCACAAAAGTAAGGTTTGCATTGATCCTAATGGCTCAAAAAGACAATATCATCATACCAGTAAGTTGAGGTAAATGAAGGTATATTTTGTATGGAGCAACAATAAAGTAGGGCAAACTTTCACTTATAAAATGCAAATAGGATGATAAATCACACAAATGCAAAAGCTACTGAAAAGAAATTCTCACAAAAGATTTGATAGCTGAGATAGATCAGGGAAAACATAAATAATCAAGTTGTCTGGCTCTTAAAAAGAGAAATTTAATTTTTTCAAAAAATTTCTAGGGGTGCGCAGTTTATAGTGGAAGACAAAGCGCATGCGCACTGAATTGAATTAAAATATGTGCAGGTTGCTGCACTGTTTTCTACTGAAAACCGCACAGGCAAGGAAAAAACTTGGAAAAAATAAATAATCATCTTTCTTTTTTATGGATTCTTAAAATTCATCTACCCAACCCGACTCAGAGAAGTCAAAATCAGAAAACTCTAAAATTCAAACTGAAAATAAATAAAGAAAACTAAGCTCTAGATCCCAGTATGGTTTCCATTTTGTTATGTGGATTAATCCCTCTTTAGGAAAAGAGCGATCTCCCTAGTACTCAGCGAGTAGCTAGAAACAAACATCCATTTGGAAACATTTTTCTCTAGATTAATTGCATTTCATAATTATTATAAGAAATTAAATAGGACATGCCCCTACCTTGAAATCCAAACGTTCGATGTATTCTTTTATCCCGCCACTCCAAAGTGGTTTCTCCAATAAGTAGAACCTGCAATCAAAGACAAGACAAAAGAATCAAAGCATATGAAACATATAATAATCAAGAAAAGTTAATCCAACTTAGTGATCAGGAGTCTAAGTATTGATGTTATTTCAATAATCATAAGAACAAATCAATAAGAAAAAGAGATCCATATGTATCATCTTGAATAAAAAGAGTAATCTTACAACCTGATGCCTTGATGTTGTACAGATTTCTCTCGGGGTCCTGAACAATCGTTTCTCCTTCAGTTTGATAAGCCTTCTTCTCTGAATACCAGAATGGAGTTATAGAAACAAGGGTGTGAATGGTTCTCATGCCAACAACAACTCACTAGTGTAGAAAGTATGCACTCTTATGAATTCTCTTCAGCATTTCATTTACAATCTACCCTTCAACCTAAAACTTGAGCTCAATTTATATGGAAATGGAGGTAGTTTCAGCTTCATGAAGATGGGGATGGATTCCTCTCATGAAGAGATTTGAGCTCCATGGACCAAGGGATAAGCTCGATGAGTGGAGGGATAAAGCTCAAACTAATTGCGACCCTGGAAGCTTCCAGTTGGGAGAATATTCAACCAGCTAGGCTTCTAGAATTTACTTTTTATTTTCTTTTCTTTTCACGGGGGTGCGCAGGTAATAGTGGCAAAAAGTGCAGGGGTTGCCGCAGTTTATTTACCAAACAACAGCGCATGCATAGGGAAAGGCTAGAAAAAACGTGCAGGTAGACTTTTAAGGGTTTTACAGAGCTTTTCTCCAATTCCAAGACTTGATTTAGGAATTTTTTTGTTTTTGACCTATAAGGGAACATGATATAGGTGGTGATAGACCCATATGGACAGTCAAATTTCATGGTGACAAAATAATGTGTAACAGTGGCCTAGGTAGCACAATAGTGCTTCTTTCAAGTGGAAGCCTATAATTTTTTTACATGTAATCAATGTTATAATGAATTCTTAACGCAAGTGTACGAAAAGAGATCACTTTAGATGCACATGAAAAACAACCTCAATAACAAATATGGATGTCTAACTTCTTAGATCTACAATAGACAGTCGAAACAAATGCAAAACAAACCCAGATCTTTGCAAATAAAGCAGCTAAACCATAAAATGAAATAAGAGTTTCTCCAACATATCCAATGGAAAAAACAAGAATTATAAAGAATTTTTGTATTAGATTAACACATAGGAAGGGAAAAAAGAATGATGTTACCAGTCCCCCTCAATGGGATGGGTTCTTGGATGTCCTCAAATGCTTCAGCTTTAGAGTTTCTCTCTCAATGGTGCAGAAAACCCAAGACGTGTAGAACTCAAAGGGATCTCAATAAGCAAAAAGAAAATAAAAGTAATCAAAGTATGAGAATGATAAGACGATCAAATTCCAACCATGATAAAAGGATCAAAGGTAATAAGTGAATGGAAAACCCTCCTATTTATAACAAAATATTGAGTTATCCTTGATAATGGTGCATAGTAAAATATAAATAACCAAGATCTAGATCTAACTGCTTGAAATATTTTACAATATTTTGTTAGAGGGAAAAGGAATTTAAATTGGTTAAATCCCTTTATTTAGAAATAATAAACAAATAAAATATTTATTTAACAAGGATCAAGGAATAATTTAACAAATAATGATTTATTTTATTATTCCTAAATGATTTAATCAAGTTTAACAAGGAATATTAATTAAATAAATACTTAATTAATTAATTAATTAATCATGTGGTCTTTCTTCTGCCATTCCCCCCATCATTCACTATGAGGAAGACATTATGGAAGCACTGACCACCCTACTTTCCTTGGGATGATATGCACCACCGTATGTACTTCCTCCCGTAGCATTCCCATAACCAGTATCTTGTGGAGTCTAAATACTTCATCTCAGACGAGGTTGATTGGTTTATACATCCCATTCTTGACCTCGATGCTTTCGCAAAAATAAACATTGCCTTGGGGGCACATAGCGCCCCAGAAGAAATTGTATTTTGAGAGCTCCTATAATGTTGAGAGAAGATGTTTTCATATTAATATTTAAATACTAAAACGCCAAACATTAATATTAAAATATTGGTTTATTGAAATTCCAAAGATTAAATATTAAAACCAATTAATATTAATATTAAAACAGGTTTTTTTAGAATGGGTGAAGGTATCAAAAAAAATGGTCTGCACAGCTTATGTTAGGGTTTCCTCGCTTGGCCACCATGGCCAGGAGGCAGCCGCTGGCACACTATTGTCCCTTGTTGTTAGAGATCTGTCAATCATTGGAGAGGCTTGGCTCCTACTCCTCCATGAAGATACAAAAATGGAGATTAATTGCATGGCCGAGGCGTGTGAGCTCTTTGGTCATCATGATGCACACGACAGGAATAAAGCATGGTTTCAAACCTTTATGTGTTCTCTGTGGGAAGGCAAATGTCAAACAGATTCAACCCCACACGCAATCATCTTCAGGTCGGATCTCTTAGGACGATTCTTGATGCACGATGAAATTTGATAGCTAGGGTCTGCGTTTGCGCGCCCCTCCCTGATGCCGTCATACCTCAGATCTGCCCCGCAGTGCTTGGCAACCAGCGCATAAGCACGCCCCTGTCTCTGCATGTGTCCTTCTCAGTCCGCAGTGGAAAGGGATTTACGATGGTGAGGATCCACCCCCTTCTCTCCAATTTAACAACACCCAAAACTGGCAAAGCAGTTCTAGTTGCAGTTTGGGCAAAGGTGCGCAAGTGCTCACATATCCGTGGGGAGCCTGCTAGATGGATCGGCTGGGATCTCAGCCCTGAGGAGAAGCTAAATATTGACTCATCCCTCCGTTTTTTGTGCTCAAGAGAGAAAGGCTCTAACAGTTACAACACAACTCTGAACAGCTCTCCCTTGAAGGCTACCAACAAGGAAAAGGTTGTCAGTTATGTCCTACCCCATCTCTATAATGGACCCTCGCTCCAGCGCGCATCCTTTGAAAAGGCAGCCTTGCATTGTAGCGATTCTTCAGGATCTGTCTTTCTGGTCTACCTGATGAACGCTGGTAGTCAGGGGACCCCAGAACTGTCAACCTCCTCCTTTCACATTCAGATCTCTCTGCTCAATAGAAAAACCTTGATTCTCTGGGTTTGTTCTACGGATCTGGTGAAGAGCCTTTCTCTTACCCTTGAATACAGGTTGGGGATTCCTTCCACCTCTCAACGATTTATATATGGAGGTAAACAACAAGATAACTTTCTTCCACTCTCACTTTATCATATTGAAAACGATGCATCTTTAGTTTTAACCCTTAGGCTACGAGGAGGGGCTGTTGGGCATCCATCTTCAGCTCAAGCTTTCTCGTACAAGGATTTTGTCCATGCATAGTCTCCCAAGAAATTTTTCCAACCCATTGAGGCTCTCAAGCCTTTTTTGGTTGGAAAAATGGAGGACATACCCGTTGTAGAAATTTCTTGTCCAACACTAGAAACCCAATTTTAAAAGTATGCAGAATCGGCCATCATTTGCAGATTTAATGGATTATGGCCTCACTCAGCAGACCTTTACCAATGGATTCATTCCACTTGGACCAATAACAGCAAGGTTATCTTCTGCTCGAAGGGCTTCTTCATAGTCTTGTTTGATTTCAATGAAGACTATCAAAAAGCCCTTACAGGAGGTCCATGGTTTTGGGGAAAAGCAGGGCTATTCCTCACACCATGGTTCTCTGACTTCGACCCTTCAACGGAAATCATCACCAAGCTTCCCATTTGGGTCAGGCTTCCAAATTTACCTGCCCCTCTATGGCACTTCTCTGTATTTCAAGGAATTAGAAACACCCTTGGACGCTTTCTAGAAATAGATCCCTCCAAGGGGGAGGCCGGCATATACACCTATGGCAGAATATGCGTTGAAATAGACATAATTAAAGGCATGCATGATCAAATCAACCTCAAATTCGGTGACTTCCACTGGACACAGACCTTGGATTACGAGAATACTTCCTTTTGATGTCATCATTGCCATCAAATAGGGCATCTTCAGAACTCCTGCACCGCGTTCCCTGCCCAAAAGAAGAAAATAAATTGCAAATAAAGCTCTAAAAGATGAAAACCCTATGCACTGCCTCCCATGGATGACATTGACTCCTTCAACACGGATGAGGAAGAGACTGAAGCAGCTGAGGAGGGCGAAATGCAGGAGAAGGATATGACCTCGGAGGACCCTGGAGTGCCCAAAATTTCTTCGAGTGCTCAGAAACAATCTAATGAGACCTCCTCCTCATACTTGGATAAGGAGACTACTCCTTTAGTCAACAACAATCTTCAAGTGGTTCTAGCCCATCCACCCCACAATGGTTGGGTCAAAGTTTTAAAAAAGAAAAGAAAGAAATGTCGTACTAAGGATTCAACCCACTCTGGGTAGAATCTTGTGTCTGCCTCTTATGGCTCCCCCGTTTATCTTCTTGGCTCTCTATGTTTCTCTCTTGGCTATTTTTGGGACTGAGGTTAATAGTTCATCATTTCTGGCTCCTCTTCATTTAGCCTTTCACATTTGTAACTCCATCTTGTACCATACACTTTTCTAATATAATTAGTCTAATTTACAAAAAAATATATTAAAATAGGTTTTATTAATATTAAAACAAGTTTTCGTCAATAATATGTTTCTGGAAAACTTTTGATATTTTGAGGGTCAAAATTTGGGATTAAATTGCATTGCCTTCACGATTTAACAATCGAACAAATGATTCAATTGTAATGTATTGATTTCATTGCATTATTTTATTTGTTTCGTTGAATTGTATTGAATTTATTTTATATTATTATTATATTGTGATAATAATATTAATCACTATTATTACTGAATTGAATTGCTTTCATATTAGTGCTTTCATAGCACACCTGTACCCATTGAAGGGAGGATAAAACTAATTTGATTAATACTTCTTTGTGGCAATTTTATTAATATAAAAGTTATTTTTCCCCTTCTTTTTTTCCCTAATTTTTTAAAGAGTTTTTATAATGAGTCATCAATAATGATTTTTTTATGCTCTTTAAATAAAGAATATGGACCAATTTGATGTTAAACCACAGATCAATAGATGTTAGTATCAAATATAATAGAAGACTTGAATCACTCTACATCTAGAACATATATGTGTCGTTGGATTATAATGTAACTAATGCTTCTTATTGAAGAAATACACACTTTTACTTAATACACATTAGACCAAATCAAACTTAACTAAATCTAGATATCCTAAGAGACTAATTTGTTGTGATTGGTTGTTTTTTCCATAATAAACAATAACTACTAGATAGTAGTTTTCCCTGGCAAATAATAACCATTAAAATCAATGATTACTGTAGTTTTCCCATGGCATTGAATTTAATTGGATTTCTTTCAAGATCTAGCAATCCAACAAATGAAATTTGACAACCCTACAATTACTAGTAGGAAATAAACAACATCTCTATGACCTCACAAAGATCACTTTACGTGTTTTCCATGGCGTTGACCTTCATTTTCCATATTTTCAAGCTTGAAAAGGAGAAAAATAGAAGAAGAGGAAGGATTATCACTGTAACACTAAATAATAAAGTGTTGTGCTATTTTAATAATATTATAAACCCTAGATTAATATATGCACAATGACAATCTATATTGATATACACACAATTCAATTATTTCACAAGATTATGAGATCATGTATTAACACCAAATATAACCATTCCTCTAAACTACAAAAACGAAAAACTTCATTACTTAGTTTTAAGGGTGATCTATTATTCTAGCAACCACTAAAGCCTCACTAACACAAGCATTCTCCAATTTCCATAGATCCTATAATGTTGAGAGAAGATGTTTTGAGATTAATATTAAAATATTAAATGCCAAATATTAATATAAAACCAACATTAATATTAAAATATTAGTTTAATAAAAAGCTAAATATTAATTCTAAAGGATTAAAGACACTAAGTATTAGGGTTGAGATTTGGATTGAATTGCATTGCTTTAGAAGCATTTCGAGGCTAATAGGTAGAAAATGAAATGCATTAAATTACATTATTTCTGAAGGATCTACATAGCTATTATGTAGATACAATTAATTTATTCCACAAATTTGTTTGTGAACTCATATATTAATATAAATGTAGCCATTCCTCTAAACTTCAAAAACCAAAAGTTCATTACTTAGTTTTAAGGGCGATCTATTCTTTACCAAAGCCTTAATAATACAAGCATGCTCCAAATTCCATAGGCCCTATCATGTTGAGAGAATATGTTTTGAGATTAATATTAAAATACCAAATATTAATATAAAATTAATATTAATATTAAAATATTGATTTATTAAAACGTTAAATATTAATCCGAATGGATTAAAACGAGTGAATATTGATATTAAAACAAGTATTCTGGTATAAAATCTGGAAAACTTTAGAGGGTCGAAATTTGGATTGAATTGCATTTCCTCAAAAGGATTTCCATGGATTTCCACGGACGGTTGGTATAAAATGAAAAGTATCGAATTGAATTCTCTCTGAAATATCGCCACAACTGTTATGTAGATACAGTATTAATTATTTCGGTAATATCACCACAATTGTTATCTATATAACATTAATACCCATGAGAATTACATGAAATATAAGACAGTAAGGTTTTTAATTAATGGGGTTTTGTTTATGATATTATTTTGTATTTATTCCAAAGATAATCACGTAAAAAATGAGACTGCATCAACAAAGAAACATCACGTAGATCACTGAATCAACATCCCACAGTTCAAGTTGATCAACATCAACGTAATTCCCCATAACACAAACACATCAACGAAACCCTAATAGACTTCTTTTAAAATACGGAGTAAAACTAACACGCACCGACACAAATTTCTATAAATCTCAATCTAACCAATACCATCATGGCTACATAATAAAATGGGGAAGATGAAGCCAGGCATGGATATCTTTGATTTCATAGTGTTTCTCTCGCACATAGCGAAACATAACTGGTTAAAGTAAGCGTTGTGAGGTTCTCAACTTCCATTACCAGCCCATTTCCTGCTTCCACAAGAGGAGGGAAGACACAACCAGCCACAACCAGTAAAATGGACGGAAGACACAACCAGCCAAACACGATAATCTTCTGCTCCGCTTAGCATTGTTGTTTTTGAAAAAAAGAAAAAAAAAACCATGTCTAAGTTCACTAAATGCAATCAAATGCTCAGGATTAATGAAACACCAGCATTAATGAACGCAGGTCCAAGGAAATCAAGGACCATCACAACAAGCTGAAATTATTTCAATTTCCTCAGCAACCACGTTACTGGTGTCCAACATTTTTTCAGAGCCATTTTCTATTATGACTACCAATTCCCAAACGTTTTATCACAGTAATCTCATTAATTACTATTGAGTGAACTTTATCAATGTTCAAATTTGAAATTTACATATCTTTCAACAATAATCATTACTGAGCAATGGATGGCCTTGAGTAGACCACACTGAGCTTTTTAATT
>JAXQQM020068432.1:0-74740 GCA_034641835.2 Pinus albicaulis | reverse complement strand
TCTGCGTAAGTGTTGTTAGTATGAATCCTTTGTCGAAGTGTACGAAAAATGACCACTTTAGCTACGCATAACTAATAGCCCTAACATCAAATATGGCTACCCATATCTTCATATCTGCTGTTAGTTGATAAAGACAAGAGCTGCAAAAAACCAGATCTATGCATAGAAAGACATTAAGCAGTAAAAAGAAGGGTTTGCTCCATACATCCAATAGACAAGACAAGAACAATGTTTTTTGAAATAATTTTTGTATTAAGGGCACCTGGGAGGAAAACAAGAAGGCATATCCAATTCTCCTCAATGGGATGGGTTCTTGGAAGTCCTCAGCACTTCAGATCTAGAATCTCTCTCTCTTGTTGGTGTAGAAAACCCAGAAAAAGATAGAACTCAAAGGGAGCTCACACAGCAAATAATATAGAATGTGACCAAGTGTATAGATCCAGAGTGATCTAATAGGCAACAAAAGGTGAAGAATGGTAGGAAAAACCCTCCTATTTATAACAAAATATCGGGTCATTATAGATCTTGGTGCATGATTAAAATAATGTTAACCAAATCTAGATCCACCTTTTATGGAATATTTTATTATATTTGTTGGAGGGAAAAAGTATTTGACTTGGGTCAAATCCTTTTATTTGTCAATAATAAATAAATAAATGATTTATTTATCTTTTTAAGGAAGTGGTTGAAGGATAATCAAATAAATAATGATTTATTTAATTATTTGTGGGTGATTTGGTCATATTTAACAAGGAGTATTATCTAAATAAGATTTAAATAATTATTCCTAGAAAATAATAAGATAAATAAAGGTTTTTCTAATTAATTTCTTTGTTTTGGGTTAAACATGACTAGGAATAATAATTAAATTATGGTTTAATTCATTATTCCATGAGGAAAATCAAACAAAATAGGTTTGTTTAATATTTCCTTTTGGGGTTTCCTGTTTAGACCATAAACAACCTAATAAATGTGGTTTATTAAGTTATTTTACATAGTGAAAGCAATTTTATTTAGGGTAAAATTGGTCTTACATGGTGTACTTGGGTCCATCTAATGATAATAGGTTAGATGACCAAAAAATGGTGTAACAGATTGCCCCCCAGCGTGCGAGTGTCAGGGGAAAATCGTATGACCGAAGTACGTTGTAAGAACTCAATCACCAGACAACAAAAGGGAAGTCAGAGAGAGAAATGCAAGGTAGATAGTGTGCTGAAGAACTAGACCCTGAGGAGACGAGACTCGCAGGTGCAACAAGTCTCTTTTTTATGAGAGGGTACCTGTGCTGAAGGCGGCGGGGGAGGCATACCTATGCCCGCCGAGACAAAGTACAAAAGAATAGTGTGTCCAGTAAACAAGGGACCGAACCATAAAGTACAGCCGGCATAATCATGAGCTAGATAAAAATACAATGAAGAATCCCACATACATGTTGTGCCTGGGATAACAGCCAGGACTTATACAATAATATCCGAGTACATGAGATACAAATACAACCCAAATGCCCCCTGTAAATGGGGAAGGGCTCGCAAAATCTGACTGATACATGCAAATCAAAGAGGCGCTGCAAGCGGCTAAGGCCAACATCATCAAATATATGGAGCTACATCAAGGGATGCAATGAAGAGGTCATCCGAGCATGTGGGGGGCTACCTGCAGGGCCACCCCCTCATGAGGGCTGAGACATCTCACACACACCCGGGAATCACCAAGAGCTTCTGCTGCATCACTGAACCATCAAGTATACGAATCTCGATCATGCTGAAAGGAGCTGGAGTGGAGAAACAATCAAGTCAAAGGGAAATGAGAGATCCCTTTTCCTGATCCGAGGCACCAAACAAGAGTGGAAGCTGGAACCAAGGTACACCGCCCTCTAGACCTATCTTTTGGAATGAAGAAGCTGATGTCGACCGAAGGAGGTCCGCCATAGGTGAGGCAATGAGAGATCCTCAACTAAGGTACGAGAGAAAATAGTAGAGAGATGGACAGATTGATACCAATGATGATGGTGGAATGGAGGGGACTGAGTAGCGAATGGACGACTTCCCTTGCTAGAGCATAAAGGGCATGAATGACATGGCAGTGACTGATAAAATATCATCAGGGATAAGGGACAGTGGGACTGAAGGCCATAATGTGCGACACAAGAGTGAAACGAAGCAATGAGGGATGGAGGACTATAGCAGGGTACAAAGGGACTCGGGATAGACTCCATGAATGCGATGATGACTCCACTTGGATGCTCTAAATAAGGGCGACTCGATGGTGCTGCCACACAGTAAAGGTCCAATGGGGGACCATGAAAACATGAGTACAAGATGGTAACTCATGACGAAAATCAACACGAACAAAGACAAGTATGGAGGCAAAGTGGTGCCCCAAGTACAAGTGTTGGAAGTGAGGAAAGTCGGTTTTGGGGGTAGGTGAAGTGACCCATCTTGGACAAAATGTATCCTGGTGAAGTATCAAACCACAAAAAACTAACATATACCCATTTGACGGCTCGGTGAGAGCTTTCCAACGGTGCAGACGGTTTGTCAAACGGGGCTACGGTATGGTCGCGGCAGGCGAAAGAAGAAACAAGGGTTCTCTTTTAATAAGGCAGTTTTCCCTCCAAATTCACTCATTTGCTAGTGTTGTTGTGGTGAATGTAGAGAGGAGAGAAGGCCCTAAATCTTGCGGCGAGCGTAGTGAACAAATCGACCGTTGGAATCGAGATCCGCCAGTGGCAGGTAAGAGGCCTAACCTTACTCTTTCATTTTGATGGATTGAAGGTTCAGTTTAGGGCCCAAAATCTCAGTAACAGACCCTCCTTCATCTCTACGGCCGGGTCACTTTTTGGGCCAAAAAGTGTGACCTGGGAAGCAGGTTTCAGGGCAAAAACTGTGACCTATCCCAGAATTGGGCAGAAAAGTGTGACCTGGAAGATGAGGGGGTTTTAGTGCTGTTTTATGGCTGAGAGTTGGGTTTTTGTGTTTGGTTATGGTATTCCCTATCTGTATGTTGACAAAGATGATGTTTTTGTGCAGATATGGCAGATATATGGGTTAACTGGAGAGAGAGAGACATGGGTACATTACGGGTAGAGATCCAGAAAGATCAGGGTGTCCGTCGTGTGTTGGCCAGGTTTGGGGTTCTAAAGTTTTTGGAGAACCCTTTGATGAGAGCGAGAGAGCCTTTGTTGGCCTGGAGTATCAGTTACTGGGATCCAGAGCATGAGGTCTTTGTAGTGCAGGGGCACAGGATCGAACTGACAGTCTAGGATGTGTATTTCCTAACGGGTCTCCCACCACTGGGGATGGTGGGAAACACGCAGCTAGTATTACCGCGAGGGCGGCATATCATGGAGTTTGTGGAGTGACATTGTCGACCGGGTCTCCAAGTCAAGGGGACTCGGATACCGATCGGGGATCTAGAGAGATTAGAGACCCGTGCAATGGCCGCAGCGGTGCTGCGGATCCTGGGAAACCAGGCGCTCCATCACATCACTGGGGGGCAGTTGATGATTGTGGAGAGTGTGTTGAGTGGGACCTACTATGGGTGGGCCCAAATGATGCTGGTGTCACTAAAATGACAGTTGTCGTTCTGCAAGCGGCAAGTGAACCACGATTGCTCGTATGGGACTTTATTGTGCGCCTTCTTCTTTGAGAAGATCCCGACCTTACAACCTCGTATAGAGCTCCTAGATGGGGGTTCGAGAGAGCCCAGGATGCGCCGGTGGGGGTGGCTACTATACAGAGGAGGAGGAGGGGCGGTTGGATGAGTGTTTTGACCTGAGTTCTTTGCCCATTGGGATCAGATGCCATTATACATAGATGACTATCCCTATAGTGGGATGAGCTATTGTGGGGATCCGAACTTACCACTTCTGCCTGGTCGAGTATGGGGGCCCGATGGTAAGTGAAAAGTAACTATTCTTTTGTTTTGGCATGTTAAAGTTAGTGAATCGTTGAAAGGGTACTGATTCATGTACTTTTGGTATGCAAATATAGCTCCGGTCAAACCAGCCGGATATATGGGACGACCGGTGGCATCTGGAGTTGTAGGTCTGAGTGGGTCGAGAGCAGCGCATAATGAGGATGCGGCCGCCCTTCTGGAGGACATCCGCCATAGATGCGAGAGGTTGTTGACCGGAGTTTCAGAGCGCGGGTGGTAGGAATTAGACGACCAGTACATGGAGTTGTGTATTGTTCTACCCTCGGAATGGCGAGGTGTCATGCGGCGCATGGTGATGGCTGGTCAAGGCATACGTGATCTATGAACTGCAGGAGCAGAGCCATTGGCTCAGGATCCGCCAGATAGTGAGTAGGTGGGGGGCATGTGGTGCCCCCTAGTGTGTATGTAGGGGCAGGTGGTGCCCCCAGTTTTGAGTTTTTGTTAACATGCGATGGGCATGTCATATTTATCAGAGTAGATGGACTCTAAACACATTTTTTGCGACACATATTATGGATATGCATCTTTGTTAATGATTATGAATGTTATTGTCTTGTATGAAATGCGTGTGATAAATGACAATCTAGAACATGGTTTGCAATACTATCTACATAGTGATTCTGTTCTCGAGGTACATGGTTGAAAGTTATGGTTTCAAATTCACGTATCAAGAGTTTCACTCGTAAATATCGTCTAAACAGCACATGGTTATGCACATGATAAACACCATTTAGTTGCATGACAAGAAGTAGGGAATCCAAATGAACATGCAGATGGAGGATGCGATGAAAGATGGCATCGGCTAAGAGACCACGCACTGCATCATATTCGGCCTGATTTTTGGTGGCAGTACCAATGCAGACCCCGTTTGAGAGAACAAGGGCATGCAAGGGGGTGAAAATGGCCCAACCTACTGAGGCTAGATTCCGGGAGTAAAGACTTGCACCGTCGGCGTAACCGATATAGGGTGGGGATGGGAGGTCCTGTGGAATGGTGTTATAAGACAACAAATGGGGGGTGGAGATGCAATGACGGCAGCGTGAGTGTACAGAATACATCGAGCGGCAACTGAGGGAGGGAGTGCAATGAGAAGGACGGCGATGAATCATATACAAACTAGGGGGTGATATATGAGGGTTTTAGGAGGCATGGCGGGGACTCAGGCTGTGGAGGTCAACAGAGATACGGGTGGAGTGATCTTGTGTATGGGCAGAAAAGAGGGGGTCAGGTGAAACCACAGGGGAGGATGCAAAGGGATTATGCTCCAAGGGTCTCACAGAGGATGATAGGTAAAGAATGGTTGTAGTAGACTCCATCATCTGAACATCAGGGGGGGGAATGTCGATGGGAGCGGGGGGATCCTCAAGCTGGCTCGAAGCATACTGCGCGAGTATGGGAGAGGCGGATTGATTTTGTTCAACCTCATACTCTCAGACTACTTCTAAAGAGGCGTGGTAATGCGTCAGGTGAGGACAATGGTGGGAGTAATGGCCATGGACACCGCACAAAGCACAGGGTTTTCTAGTGTGAATAGTTTTTGGGTTCTTGGTTACGGACGAGGACGGAAGACAAGGGTTGGAGATCGTAGACTCAGGGAATGCGACTTTAACCATGGGTTGAATGCGGGGCAACTCAAGACAAGTATGGGTGGCGTGACCGATGACATCACACAAGGCACAAGGCTTGGCGGGCGGAGGAGGAGCAGGGTCAGTCAGAGTGGCCTTGTCTTTAGATGCCCCCTTGAGAGCTTTGCCTTTCTTTCCTGGAGCGGTCACCACAAGGGTAGGGTCTTGGGGAGGTGCAGGGGGCACGGTAGCGAGGGACGAAGCGAGGGGGACCGATTGAACCGGTGTCAAAGCAAGATAGGGTTTGGGGTGACCAGGAGGGGTAGCGGTTGGAGGGTCAAGGTACCAGACGGGTATACCTAGGGTCAGGTTAGGGAGAGAGAGGGTGGCCATTATGGGGACCGAATAGATTCTGGGCGGGGGAGCCAGGAACGGTATCTGACCAGCGGGATAATGACCAGGAGGAACAGCTCCAAGATGGTTAAGGCATGGGGGAACCAATCCAGGGGGATAAAGGGGTTCAGGGATACCAGCTGTGGGAGAAGGGCCAGAAGGAGGAGGTCCGGCTGGCGGAGATGAAGGGCTAGGAGCAGGTTGCAGAGGGTGAGATTGAGTTTGAGGTTGCTGACTAGCCGAACCGGGTCGCTTAAGGGCAACCCGAGACGATTGCATCATGCAAACATTCGACAAGCTGGGATCAGAGGCAGGAGGAGGGGGGAGACCAGGAAAAGTTCCAAGCAGGGAGGAATCTTTGTAGATGCCGGGGGAGACACTGGTCAAGGAATCGACGGTTTTCTTATTTACTACAGAAGAGATGGTCGTCTCCAGGGAGGTCTGAGACGGTGGCTCATGGTAAGTCAACTAGTCAATGGTGACTATCTTTCCATTGTGAGGAAAAGACATCTTGCGGAAAACAGCGGAGGGGACAGCAGACATGGCATAGGTGTAGCTTCACCCTAATAGAATGTTGTAGTCTAGAGGGGCGTCAATGACTTCGACGTCAATGAAAACGGTCTTACTGGCAAGGGTGATAGGACAATTATGGAAAAGGCCCATGGGATGGGAGGTGTGGCCATCCCACGCTCGAAGGGTGATCGTGGAAGGGGCCAACTCAGGATATCCGAGTTGCTTCCAAACTAAAGCGGACATCACACAAGTGGATGCCCCCTCATCAATTATACACTGAGAAACGTTGGCGTTCTGGATCTTGACTGGGATTTGGAAGGCGACGGAAGCAGGAAGAGGAGGATGCTCTGATTGATGGGCGTCGAAAAAAATCATTTGGTCATCAGCAGGATCTACAGCACCCACGGAAGATAGTAGAGCCTTATTTTGGGAAGGGCATGACTGGAGGAGTTCCAGTGTGGAAATGGCAGTAGGAGATTGCGCCAAATCATCTACTATGCTATACGAATGGGCAGCTCGACTAGAAGCGACATTTCGACGTAACAGTCCTCTAGGAATTTTGGTATGGATCTCAACTTTTGGTTGAGGGATGTGTAAGGGACCATTGGATGTCGAAAGAGGCTCTGTAGAACCGGAAGAAGGGGACTCGGGGGTAGACTGAGCAGGAGGCTTGGGGTACTGGCGAGACCGAGTTTGAAGGTGAAGGTCGACGGGAGGGGATGGATCAGAGTTCATCATGAGGATCTGGTAATCGGAGGAACCAGAAATGGAAGGTGGAGTGGTGACCTGTCCGTGAGGTGGTTGGGTAGCCACGAATCCTTGCTGAGGGAAAGAATCAGTAAACACAGTTGGTTGAGTAGTGGCCACATTAGGGAGAGCATTAGGGGAGGCATGTTGTCCGTGCAATTTGGCTTGAGACTCCCACATCTTCCGCATCTGTGGTAAGAGGGGACAATCAGGGGTGTAATGACCATAAACACCACAACACGAACAAGGCTTATTTCTGCGAAGAGGCATGTCCGGATTGGGCTGAGTGCCCTGTTGATGGTTAGCAGTGTTAGGGTCAATATCTTGAGGATTGGGCCCATGAGTACCAAGGGCAGATTGTTTTGGATTGCCTCTCCGCCTTCTTTGAGAAGAAGGAGGATTAGTCGCGCCCTGCTGTGCAAATACTTGCCCTGGAGGGGGCTGTAGGTGTTGTTGCGGGGTGGGAGGAGGCAAGGGAGACAGAAGCGCATATTCTGGAGGAGCTGGCGTACCAGGATGCGGATAAGGGTAATGGTTAGGTTGGGAAACATTAAGGTAACTAGGAGGTTTGGAAAAAGGATGAGGCATGCAGTATCCTGGATACATGCTACCTGGAGGGGGGAAAGTGATAGAGGTGCTGGCCCCTCCCTGAGGGAGACCATAGCTCATAGGAGGTTGAGCATACAGATGAGAAAGGGCTTCAATGATACCGTCAGCGGAATGAGATGCCCCCAGGGCGTTAGCGCCTCCAGGCCTGGGGAGGTCAGGAAGGACGGTATAAACATAACCAGACTGAGCATAGATCAGGTCATATTTCAAGGCTATTTGGAGGGCGGCTTCTTTGGTTTGACGGAAATGGGAGGCGACATATTTTCCAATGGGAGCTAAGAGAGTGTGAAGGAACTAGTCCATATAAACCCGATCTTTGAAGGGGGGAGCTCGACATAAGCTTCGTCTTTGTCGCCATTCCTGGACATGAGTGGAAAGGTGGGTCAAAGAGGTTTGCTTGAAAGAGGTCAAAAGCTCCGTACCAGTATCGTATCGGAGAGGGAGTTGGAAATAAGATAAAAATGCTTGGGCAATGGTCGCAAAGGTGGTATGGGAAGAGGTGGCTTGGTCAACATACCATTTAGAAGCTTCACCGGTAAGCGTGCGTTGGAACAACCGAAGACGGATGGAATCATTGGTAATGGAATTAGAGGAACACCACATGTAGAAAGATCGGACGTGATTGGTCGGATCTTCTCCAGCAAGGCCTTCAAACTTAGGGATGTCAGAGGGGAGCTTGGTTGGCATAGCAGGCCAACCAACATCGTTGCGGATAGGGTCATTGATCAACTGATTGAAATCGCGGAGGCTGAGGCCTGCAATGTACAGTAGAAAGGGTGCATTCGAGGTAGTTCCTATGGTGGTTCCGCTAGTAGTAGTTTCGGCATTAGGGCCGGGAGCACCGCTAGCATTAGGCCCTGGACCAGACATAGTGAAGGTGACAGGGGGAGAACCAGAAGTAAAAGGAGAACCCAATGAATCAGAAGAGGAGTCGGAGTGCGGACTCGGAGGAGGACTGGCTCGACGACGGCGGGACGGAACAGGTCGATCGACCGGAAACTGAGGGTGAAGGCCAAGAAGTTTCCAGGAAGCGCGCCTTGGGGGCGCAATGATGGTAACACAAACACGGCATGAGGGGAAGAAGAACGACTGACAGAGGCAGGGAGGTGAAGAATCAAGTGATTACAATGTCGAAACAAGGGAAAAAAGGTGTAGTGTCAATTGATTTTAAAGTCTTTTCCTGGCGGTGTAAACCAAGCTCTTCTTCACTTAGGGTGAGTGTGTGGCGTGCGCTAATTTTAATTTTTAAACCCTTTTAATTTTGAGAGCAAGAGAAAAAGTGTGCTGTGTAACTGAAAATAATGCTGCAAAAACAGTATATAATGTTGAAATAACAGAACATTAACAACTACTATTGCATCGATTCAACCCAAAAAGGTGGGTCTCTCAAAACTAATCTAAGAGAGGGAAAAAATCTAGTCAAAACACACTAAAAAGAGGCCAATAGATCTAGGGTAAAAAAGGGACAGGGATCTAAAGGGAAAAGCTGCTGAAAAGAGGTGTAGATCACAACCAAGAAGCAGAGGCAAGGTGGCTGGAAAAAGGGAGAAAATCAGCAAAAATCAGAAGGGGCAAGGAGGAGGCCCTAAAAGTAGATCCAAAAAAATCTTCAGGAGGTGATTTGAGAGGGAGAAGAGCTGATTAGAAGAGGTCTAAAAAGGAGGTATCAGATCTGGAAAAAGGGGGGCTGAAACTCTGAAAAAACAGACCTGAAACAGATAAAACTCTTCCACCAAAAGTGGATGGTACTGAAGCCCTAGGGGGCTATGTTCCCACTTAGATGAGCAAAAAAGATCAGAAACAGGTCGAAACGGGCTGAGACAGAGGCTGGAAAACCCTGACAAAAGCTTCATAAAAACCCAGAAAAATTGTAGAAAAACAACAGAAAAATTGGCAGGTCGCAAGTTCTGACCTATTTTCAGTGCAGGTCGCAGAAAATGGGCTGAGAAGTGCGACCTGGAGGTCCAGGTCGCAGTTTATGGGCTGAAAAGTGCGACCTGATGCTCTGGGTGTCCCATCAACAGATTTTCAGAAAAGTTGCCGTCTCAGTTGTGGCTGATGTCTGTCACCTGCGCAATAGGGCCAGAAACACGCGGAAGTTAGAAATTTTAATGTTTTAGGGTTTTATAGGGGAAAAGCACCATGAAAATAGGAAAAACAAAAAGCTGAAAAGAAACCCTAAGGTCTGAAGTAGCTGGATATGCAGGAATATGAAAAACGACAGCAGTCGTAATTGAAAACCCGTGTGGAGTCGCCAATTGTTAGTATGAATCCTTTGTCGAAGTGTATGAAAAAGGACCACTTTAGCTACGCATAACTAATAGCCCTAACATCAAAGATGGCTGCCCATATCTTCAGATCTGTTGTTAGTTGATCAAGACAAGAGCTGAAAAAAACCAGATCTATGCATAGAAAGACATTAAGTAGTAAAAAGAAGGGTTTGCTCCATACATCCAATAGACAAGACAAGAACAATGTTTTTTGAAATAATTTTTGTATTAAGGGCACCTGGGAGGAAAAAAATAAGGCGTATCCAATTCTCCTCAATGGGATGGGTTCTTGGAAGTCCTCAGCACTTCAGATCTAGAATCTCTCTCTCTTGTTTGTGTAGAAAACCCAGAAAAAGATAGAACTCAAAGGGAGCTCGCACATCAAATAATATAGAATGTGACCAACTGTATAGATCCAGAGTGATCTAATAGGCAAAAAAAGGTGAAGAATGGTAGGAAAAACCCTCCTATTTATAACAAAATATTGGGTCATTCTAGATCTTGGTGCATGATTAAAATAATGTTAACCAAATCTAGATCCACCTTTTATGGAATATTTTATTATATTTATTGGAGGGAAAAAGTATTTGACTTGGGTCAAATCCCTTTATTTGTCAAAAATAAATAAATAAATGATTTATTTATCTTTTTAAGGAAGTGGTTGAAAGATAATCAAATAAATAATGATTTATTTGATTATTTGTGGGTGATTTGGTCATATTTAACAAGGAATATTATCTAAATAAGATTTAAATAATTATTCCTAGAAAATAATAAGATAAATAAAGGTTTATCTAATTATTTTCTTTGTTTTGGGTTAAAAATGACTAGGAATAATAATTAAATTATGGTTTAATTAATTATTCCATGAGGAAAATCAAACAAAATAGGTTTGTTTAATATTTCCTTTTGGGGTTTCTTGTTTAGACCAAAAACAACCTAATAAATGTGGACTGTCTTTAAGCCGTGAAGATCTGCGTAAGTATGTGTTTCTAGATTTGGATCTATTCTGTTCTATTTATATATTACTGTGTTATTGTCATAAAACCATATGACTATTGACCTAGCACACGTGGATGCGAACAAAGACCTAATTAACCCTTAGCAGAACAAGGTAATCAGGGATTACAGGACCTAGCTCAACTCTTCTTGCTCTACCCATCCTTTCTCAGGGTGTGGAAACCTGGTTCCAGCACCCACACATACTACTTCAGGTGAGAATTTGACCTGCACAAGAAGGTCATTGCCGAAAGGGCCAGTAATATAGGGGTTTGTTGGAAAACCTTGCACACCGAACCTAGGTCAGGACCCCTCGAGCCAAAAAATGGTTCCCTTTCCAGGACCAGAAGAAGTCTGAGAAAGGGGATCGGGTAATGACAAGAGAATAATGGAAGCCTGAAAGAAAGGAGATCGAAGACTAGTTCAAAAGTCAAATCCAGGAGTTCGCGGTAAAATAAAATTGCAGTAAGGAATTAACAGTGGAAAGATGGAAAAACAGGTATATTCTTACAGAGAGCTACGAAATATTCTTTGTGACATTTTCGATTGAACTCTAGGAGTGGCTGGCCAGACTTGTGGAATTCCAGAAATGCTGAAAGGATGAGCGAGTCACTCAGTGGACCCCGGAACTGATCCAACAGCTGGAAAATACTGATAATACTATCACGTGTATGGTAGATCACTGGTTGGATAGCGTATTAGGAGGTTTTGTGATGGAATTTTCCATTGATCAGTTTGTCTCATATTCTGAAGCTGAGCGATGATTATTTAAAGGGTTCCTGGGAAAATTCCTGAGGACGTTACCATTGTTGATCAAGATATTACTGTGTGAAAAGAGCATTCTGTGTAGTCATATCGAATGACCTCGGATCTAGACGGAAGTGTGACATGCAGTGGTAAGTACTATCGTACCAACCTTGACGGAGGAAGATCTTCCTATAATCTGTTGCAAGAACTAGCTACGCAAGACCCCCTAGCTACATCGCCACCTAGGCCACACAAAGGTAAGAATTCACCCATACCACCACCTCCCCTGAATAGTGATATGGCTATGCACCTGAAACTACCTACCTTCATGGGCGTAGGAGATGAGGATATGGACCAGTTTTGGTTCGTTTCCGAGTCTATCTGGACTGCGCAGAATGTGGTGAGTGATACGGTGAAGAGGGTGCAACTGTCATTATCATTTGAGGACAGGGCCCTAGACTGGTATATGTGATAAATTGCCCAGAATGGGAGCGCATCCATTCAAGATATCAAAGACGCTCTGAAGAAACTGTTCCAAAAGCCAAAATCTTATTCCCAACTGGTCGCAGAAGTAAAGGACTTCAAATAAGGTGCGTCTGAGTCAGTATGGGAGGCTGATCAGTGATTAAAGAAGACAATCAAGGAAGGGGGATTTGAGTATGATGATAAAAAGCATACAGAATGGTTCATCACTATGTTGTTACCTCACTTGCGAACACTGATAAGTCATCAAACCTTTGAGTCATAGGAGAAAGTTGTGGAAGTCGCTATGAAACTAGAAGCCACCGCCCGAGAAGATACAACGGTAGGGGTACAACAAATTTAGGAACAGCTTGGGGCTAAGCACATGGAAATACAAAACCTGTGAAAGGAGTGGGGAAAGGATGGTTGCACAGATCTTTGGTGCATACGATGTCGGGTCCCTAGCCACACAATGGATCAGTTCCCTCTACTAAAGGATTACATGCAAGTGGGAGGACCTATTCCGATATGCCCGGGAGAAAGTAGGGACCCTATTCTGTCGCGACCAAGGTCAAGCAGACCTGCTCTATGGTGTGATGACTGTCGGGTAGCAAGACTGCATGATACGAACCGGCTGGGATTGTTTGGGATATCTGTTAGTAATCTGTAATTTATTAGAAAGATTGGCAAAGTCCAATTACAGAAACAACATCGTTTCAACCAAATTTGGGATTCTAGGATCTAGCCCTCCTGAATCCGGAGAGCGATCTCTCCAGTATGTACAAAGATGGATTTTTCTTTGAAGTTTGGGGTTATGATATTAGGCTAGTTATGATGGCCAAGGGTTTGTTTGTTTTTTGGATGGTTGAGCATGATTACTATTCAAGGTGGAAAGTTTTGAGTGTAAAAAGTTCCAAACATGAGAAGTTGTAGGCAATCAGAGTAAGCTTCAGTCAAAAAGGTAGAAAATTGCAAGTTTTAGTCCATTGGGCTATGGAGTCATAATAGGGTTTAATTGGAACAGCAAGAGGAAAAATTGGTCCATGGGGCAAGTCATCTATGTCTAAGGATCTCTTTAAAGATTGATTTATGGAATGGAATGATACAATAAGAAGGAGAAATAAACAGATGTAGAAACAGAGTAGCCCAGGATCTAGTAAGTACTTTGAAACTAGCCAGCCTTTGATATAATTTCAATAGAAAACATCTCAAAACAAAGGGAAACTTGAAGGAAACTTTTGGAGTAGAAACTAGCAGGCCAGGCTCACCACAAATCCTCTCCTAGCTCTTCTTTTACTTGGTTACTTTCAAGACAAATACAAAGATAACAATAGAATGGCCTAAGATCTGGTAAGTACTTTGAAACTAGCCAGCTTTTGACACATTCAAAGGGAAACAATTAGATAGTCTGTGGGATCATACTGGGACCAGGGCTCACCATATTTTCCTCAGTTCATCTTCACAAAACATATACTGAAAATAACATCTAAGAATAACATTCAGCTAAGACAATAAGACGAGGGAATGCCAGCATTCCTATGCTTAAACTGAATTAAATCATTCTAAATAACACAGATGGAAGAAAACATTCAGATAAAGATTTTCATTCAGAGAAGGTTACCGTTATACAGTAGGTCCTAACTCTATGCATGTTGTTCTTTATAAGAGAATATGCAATACAGATGGAAACAGAAAAAAAATAACAAGTTACAATGAGAAAAACATCACCGTCAACATAGACCGGGATCCCATAAATCAGCTTGTATTGATGCTCCAAACTAGTTACAGCTTTAAGTCCAATGCTTTAGGTTAGCAACCATCTACACATCTCAACCTAACCTAACTATCACCAGCAGAGCTCCAAGAGCCAGTGAATACTATGTACAATCAGAAGTTTTTGCTCAAATGTATATCAAAGTTCTACAACCAACCCCTCACTCATCTTTTGTTGTAGTATATATAGAAGAATGAGGAGGTGAGATCTGATAAAAGATCTCAATTACAATTAATACAGAGTTAATGTCTTCTTGGCCCTTGGGGGGTTCAATGAAGAAACTGTATAGGTGTTTCACTTTATTAATTGATTTACACTTATGAATTAAGCTCGGTGGGGGCTTCTGTTGACCTTAGAGGCTTTGTGTGATGTTTGGAGTAACTTTGCAAATATTTCTGCGTTTATTTTCTTGCAAGAGTAACTCCCTGGCTGCACTGTGAGGTAGATATTTCTTTAATCAATAACTTTGGCCCCTAATTGAGTACTTTGAGGAACAGGTGGCACTATGGTAGCTGAGAGGAATCGATTTGCCTTAGATTGTGGCGGTGGAAGCATTCCTGCTTGATAAAACACTTTGGGTTTTCTGTAAACTGTGTTTTATTTTTGGATTAGGCTTTTGATAAGCATCTTAGACATAATCCCCACAAATCTATCCTTTAATCCTCTGTTCTGGTGCATTTTTTTCTTCAACACTGATACTCTTTTTTTGTGTTAAATCCATGGTTTTCTCGCTGATATGCAGGGCTGTGCAGAGATAAAACGGCATCGATGCCTCATAAAACACCGATGATACGTGATATTGAAAACCCCAACAAATGATTTCCCCGATGAAACGAAGGCAAGAAGATCGTCACCCTCAGCCTGTGAATTTTCCTTGGTATGGTGGAAAAATATTAAACCCTGCAAAATACAAACAAAAGTTATGAAATCCTGCGTATATAGTTTTACTGCTTCAGAGGACGTGTGGAAGGAGCGGGGCCGTTGGATGTCATCATCCAACGGTCGGGATTAATCAGGGAGATCATAAAATGGGCGGAAGAAAAATTAGATCAGGGCCATTGATCGCGCAGAGATCGACAGTCGGGAGCAAACGGGGAGGTCAAAAACAGAGAATCGTTGACCGAGAAATCGAATTAGGCAGACGAAATGTGAACTGTCGATCTGCAGATTAGATCGATGGTGGAAAATGATTTAATCATTGCACCGAGACCACATTAAGTAGTGGGCATCTTCATTGAGTGACAGTCGTCAGATGGGCGGCTTTAGATCGGACGGTCCACGGCGATATCGCTCGGCATCCTCATCTGAACGATAACGAGTGATGGACGGCGGTTTTGCAAATAGTACAGGGGATGTGTGGCGGTAAGCGTATGGAATCGCTGGCAATCAGGGGAAAATAACTTTTTCCCGAAGGTGGTGCAATGGATACCGCTGGTTTTGGGCAACCTGCCTTTAGGTGGTGGGGACCACGAAAAGACGCACTCCGCATTGTCTGATCTGCAGATCAGATCGACAGTGTGGGATAGTTTAAAAATGGAAACGACAAAGAAATGAAAAATAATTAAAAACCCAAGTTTTAATTTAAAACAAAGATTTTAATGTTTTTTCGCGGGCAGAATATATAAAATATGACTAGGAACCCAGCTGCGAGGCCTTTGGGCGCGTGGAGGGTTATATGACTGGAGGTTTTTAAAGGGAAGGGAGCTTAAGGCTAAACCCAAATGGCTTAAGTCAAAACAATGTATTTTTATGATTTTTCAACATTTTTTCAAAGGAAATTAGGGTTTCGATAAGGCTCAGAAGAGGTCTTAGAACCTTATCAAGGGTTTTTATGTAGTGGAAAGGGAAGAAACATGAAATTGTTGTATTTTCATGGGGAATGAAGGGGTAGAAAAAGAGGTTAGATTTTAAAGAGGAGGAAGGGGGAAGATGGTGCTTGCAGCAGTACTTCAAGATGGGACCAACAGGATTTCAGAGTTTTTTAAGATGGGAACAGCAGTGAAGGTTTGGACAGAGGCATGAGGCCTTCAAAAAGTCTTCAAGAGCCAACAGTTTTTAGTGAGAAAAATTGTTCCTTGAAGGCTCAAAAATATATTTAGCCATCTTTTGGGATAATCAAATTTTACAGGGGGATAACAGTGGCTCCACTTGGGGATGGTGCCTTCTTAAAGGCATCAAAAACTTTCAGACCTGCATTCTCTGGGAGGCTGACCATGTGCCTGATCCTTTAATGTTTTCTGGGAGGCTGATCAGTTGCCTAATCCATTGGGTTGCCCTTCCTGTGCTGGGATGATTTTCTCTGAAAATGTATTAGTAGTCATAAAAGCAATGGACCTTCATCAATACAACTTTCTACCTACCCAATCCTACAGATCTAACATTTTTTCCTTCATTAGAGTGCACTTGGATTGGAAAACTCTTTTACACATTTTATTCTTTTGAAAGCAGTAAATTTAATCTAATTCTACTCCTTATTTCTCCCTGAACTCAGATTTAACAGTTGATTTCAGATGCTTCTCTACCTATTCTACTATCTGTTGGGATTAAACTGTCCAACAGATTTTCATTTTCTAAATTTCTAAAACATAAATTTAAAAACAGTCAAGTCAAGATTAAGTTGTTTGACTTGCTGTGATATATGGCATAAAGACAAGTTGCACATAGAAATTTATTTTGCAGAAAGAATAAATAAAAAATGGAAGGCTTAAGATCTAAAAATTTGGAAACATTTCCTTCCTCTTTTCACAACTCTGTTTTGACTCTTATTGAGCTGTCTTTCCTTTTCTTCTGGTTCAGATTTTGAGCAAATTAGAACCATATTTTTACATCTCTTTGACTCAGAAAAATAGAACAGATTTGAGTCATTTCTCTTTGCAACCTTAGGTTCAAATTTTGATCATGTTTGAACCTTTAATTTCTATCCTAAACTATCTACTGATAAGCCAAGATTAGACAGTTTGGCATATCAAATTCACTATCCTATCAGCAGAAAATTTAAAGCTAATTATTCAATATTAAACAATTTGACTAACTAGAAGTGTGTTTTTCAGGAGTGGAATTTAAACTTGCACACTTTCAGATTTTTTTCTCTTTTTGGTATGGGGCTATACCTTTCTTGTTTTGACAATCTGCCCTCTTTTCTTTCTTTTCATTGTTTTTGTATTTTTGTTTTTTACAACTTTGAATGAAATGGTGGATGAAATATTTATAATGCAAAAGATAAAAAGGCTTCAAAACATAACATGAATCAAGAGAAGTAATGCTTAAGCATCCTGCCATTGACAGGACCCCAAACAATTCTGCTGCATTCAACTCTTGTAAGAAAAATGCATCGTTACCAGCAGCAGAATGAATAGAGTAAGGGCCAAGCCATAGGTTGTCAAATTTTCCATGCTTGCCCTTCTCTTCCCTCCTTGAGTCACATTTTAAAACTTTTTCCCCAATCTTGAAATTTCTATCCTTTGTTCTTCTGTCAAAAATCTGTTTAATGCTCTCCTGTTTCTGCAATGCTTTGTTATACACTTCCTCTCTGGTTTTCTGAAGATGAATGGTCTGATTTATTCTTCTGATCATGTCATTATCTTCAGTCTGCAACTCTTGAATCAACTTGATTACTGGTACACCAAGGCTGTTTGGAAAAATTGCATCAGTACCATACACAAGCTGGAAAGGTGACATACCAATGGATTTCTTCAAAGTCAATCTATCAGCCCAAAGTGCATGAACCAGCTTTGTGTACCAAGACTTATTGTTGTCCTCCAACAGTTTCTTGATTATGTTCAATAAGCTTTTGTTTGAGGATTCTGCAAGTCCATTACCTTGAGGGTAATAGGTTGTGGAATTCCCCAATGTTATCTGATATCTGTGACAGAACTCAACCATCTTCTTTGATCCAAATGCTGCTGCATTATCAGTGATGATCTTGGTAGGGTAGCCAAATCTGGAGAGAATATTAGTCTCCATAAATTTTATGATAATTGAATCATTGGCCTGCCTACAAGGAATGGCTTCTATCCACTTAGTGAAATAGTCCGTGGCAGTGAGAATCCATCTGTGCTGGGCAGAAGATGGGGGATGGATTTCTCCTATAAAGTCAAGTCCCCACTGTTGAAAAGGGGCTTCAACAGTGATTGGATGCAGAGGGAGGGGTAGTAGTTTTCTTTTGCCTTCAAAAATTTGACACTTATGGCAGGATATGATCATATTGTGTACATCATGGAAAAGAGTAGGCCAATAGAAACCAGCCCTCAAAATTTTGTTGGCTGTTGTCTTCCAGTACAAATGACCTCCACTCTCTCCTTCATGGAACTAGTACTTAACCTTCTCTGCATCAAACTCAAGCAAAAATTTAAGCAATATACCACTTGAATTTTTCCAATACAGACATTTATCCATAATGCAATAGTTTACACCTTTCAATTTGAGGAACCTTGCTTTTGTTTTTGTCAAACCAGATGGTGTATTCAAATTAAGCAGAACATAAAGAATATCAGCATACCAAGAGGAATTCATAAAATGACTTTCAACCATGGGTGTTGAGATTTCCTCTTGATAATCTAAAGCATTAATCATATGAATATCAAGAACTTCACAATTTGATTCATCCATTAATCTAGCTAGACCTTGGCCTTTGATGAGCTTAGTGGGTTTTATCTCTAAATCATATTCAAGGATAACAACAATCCACTTACCTCTCTTACCATTTGGGTCCTGTGTTAGAATGTCTTTAACAACTGAGTTTGGGACAAAGGAAATAATGTGTGAGTGAAGGATGTATACTCTGAAGTCTTTCAATGCTTTGACCAAAGCAAAAGCTTGTTTTTCCATAATGTTATACTTCAAAGGGGCATCCCTCAATGCCTTACTAAAGAATGCAATAGGCTGCTCTTGTCCTTGTGGGTTTTTCTGTAAAAGGACAGCAGCTATGGTATGTTCTGATGCAAATGAGAAAATATAAAAATCTTTTGAAAAATCAGGACTTATCAGAACCGGTGTTTTGGTTAACGCTTGTTTCACCAGTTCAAAGGATTGCTTTGCTTCCAAGGTCCATTTTACCCCTTGCTCCTTTTTCAACATGTTTGTGATATTCCTAAGGAGCTCAGCCAAGTTGGGTATGAACCTTCTCAAAAAGTTAATCTTCCCAATGAAATATTGCAACTCCTTGATGTTTCGAGGATGAGAGATTTGCAATATGGCCTCAATCCTCTTTGGATCTATCTTTATACCCTCTTCTGAAATAATGTGTCCAAGAAGCTTACCTTCTTGGAGACCGAATAGTGTCTTCTTAGGGTTTAAAGATATTCCAAACCTTCTGCACTTCTCGAAAACCTTTCTCAAATGTTCTAAGTGTTCTTCATCTGTTTTTGAAAACACAGTGACATCATCAAGATAGATAATGATGAAGAAGCCCAATTCTTCCGAGAATGCTATGTCCATGGCTCTTTGGAAAGTTGCTCCAGCATTCATTAGACCAAAGGGCATTTTCACATACATAAAAGTGCCCCATGGTGTAGTAAATGATGTCTTTAATTGATTAGCAGGGTAAACCAAGATCTGATTGTACCCTAAATAGCCATCCAGCAAAGAAATTCTTCTAGACCCTACCACCCTTTGTAAAATATGATCCATCTTGGGTAAAGGGTAGTTTTCTTTTAATGAAGCTTTGTTTAAGTCTCTAAAGTCTATACAAAGCCCGATTTATCCATTTTTCTTCCTAACAGACACCAGATTAGATACCCATTCAAAATATCTAATAGGGACAATAATACCAGCTTCATACATCTTTTTAATCTCCTTCTCAACCAGAGGCAACTGAACAGGTTTTATTCTGTGCAGCTTCTGTTTGAATGGTTTTTGGTTTTCTTTAAGGGGAATTTTGTGTTGTATTATTTCAGTGTCATAGGATTTAAGATCTTCGTAACTCCACGCAAAAGCATCATAAAACTCTTTAAACAGTTGTATGTATTTGAGTTTAATGTGAGATGGTAAAGTCTTAGATGGTTTAATCATTTTCTGTTTTTCCTCACTGCCTATATTGCACTCCTCCACTTCAGTCTCTACAGGTTCCAGTTTTGGTTTTTTGGCCACATCATCAAAATCAAACAACTCTTATAAAGGGGCCAGACCTCTAGGAAAACTTTCATCTTTAGCATGGAGAGTTTCCAACTCCTCTGTTTCGTTCGTAATTTTGCTAGACATTAGGTTAATATTGACAGGCTCAGGAGATGGTTCTTCCTCACCAAGAAATTTTTCTTCACTGCAATCTGTTTCATAGTCTGAGTCTGAACTGTTTAGTTCAAATTCATTTCTGAATTGCATGAAGTCTTCTATTTGTTTATCATTGTCAAACACCTGCCAATACTTCTTATTATCAAGCACTGCTGATCTAAAATTTATCTCAGTTGTACATTCTTTGGTTTCAAATGGCGCTAAGCATTTCCTAGCTTCAAAGGCTAAATTGTGGGCTGCAATGTTTCTTTTCCTTGGGACAAAAATTACTTTGGACTCCTCGAATGTTTTTAAAAGGTCCATGACATCATTCTAGTAGGCTCTAAGTTTGGGATGATTTTCGTTATACTCCCCATTTACTTACCTAATGATCAATTCAAAATCCCCATATACATTGATTCTTCTGGCTCCTAACTTTTTCAAAAGATGTAAGCCTAAGAGAAGGGACTCATATTCTGATATGTTATTGGAACACTGAAAATTCAATTTTCATGAAATGCATTCTGTGTGGTTGTTTTTAGTGTTAGTAATCTAGACACCTGCACCAGCGTTAGTTCTAGTACATGACCCATCAAAATACATACTCCAGAGAGGAATTTTCTCGGTTTTATATTGGCTAGAGTCCTCTTGAACTGTCGTGCTCAAGGGTTGTTGTGGAATATCAGCACTGAGTTGAATTTGTTTTGATTCCCCTAGATTTTCATTTATTTGAGGGATACATTCTTGACTCTCAATGTTTAGAAGCAAGGGAAACATGACCTGTAGTTCAAGACCCATATTTGGTTTGTTGTTGTTTAAAGGTTCAGCAAACCATTTTGACAGTTCATTGGTATTTACCTCCTCCTTTCTAACGGCCATTCATTTTGTTAAAGTGACTTGTTCACTAAGTGTTTCATCATTAAACATGATAAAAGAATCGAGGCCTATATTGACAGAATAGATAGGAGAGTTTTGTGGTCTATCTTGGCTTGTGACTGTGTATTGCATGTGGGACTCCCTGTAAAGTCTTCTAGTTTGACTGAAAACAGGGATAGTTGCATAGGCCATGTCCATTTGCATAGTCCCCTGTAGCTTAGCCCCCCAAGATCTTGATAAAAGCATTCCATATTTTGGGGGCACATCAGCCACAACAATACACATGACTAAGCATTTGGTTGGAATTTGGGCTAAGTTAACATAGAGGTCCTTGATCAATCCTAAACATTTTACTCTGCTAGAATCAAAATAGTAAAGGTCTTTATAAGGTCTGGTGATTTCTAGACCCAGGCTCTCCATTACAGCTTTAGGCATTAGATTATGAGAAGCCCCTGAGTCATGCATAGCGTTGTGCAAAATCTTGTCATGAACGTTAAAACTCATATAAAAGGGAGGAGCAGGTCCCTCTTGATATTTTCCTTCAATATTTGGACCAAAAATAAGCTCTGGTTGGTCATCGTTAAGATTGACTGTGTCATTGTTGTCTTCTAAATTTAAAGCCTTCAAAATTTGGGTCCTATATACATGTTGGGCAGCTAACTCGGTGAGGGGAACAGAAATTTTGATCTTTAATATTTCCTGCTCCAAGCTGAAAGGAATTTGGTTCTTTGAAAAACTTGTTTTAGCCTTATTAACTGCCATTTTATCAACAATGTCAGGTTTTTGTTTTGTTTTATCTACATTTGATAAAATTGTTTTCAAAGGAGTACTAGCTATAGTGTTAGTACTACTAATGTCTGCATTCTGTTTTTCATTGTCTTGAGCGCTTTTTCCTTTTCCTTTATTAGAATTTTCAGCCACTGTTTTATCCTTTTGTTTGACAACTTTAGGCTTGCTTGCAGTATTGTTTTACGAGGATTTGTCAGAGGTTTTGTTGTTGGGGGTTTGTTGACTAGATTTACTTCTAAGGTCATATTATCTTGGAGGTTCGGTGATGGAATTTTCCATGTTTTGATAATAATTTTCATTATCATCTCTTTTGTCATCATAAGGTGTATAAAGACCTTGTTTTCTATCATAATGAACCTCAAAGTCATCATCATCTACCCAAAATAGGTTAATATCATCTTCCTCTGTTATTTGATCTATTTCTTCAACCTCACTTACATATTTTTGATGAAAGGGAGGAGTGATATGCTAATCATCTTCCCTAGGTCTGTTTGGAGGTTGGTTCCTTCTAACATTCTGATTCTGGTTTTGGTTCCTATTTTGAGGAGCAGTTTGGTTTTGACTTGCTTGTGCTCTCTTAATTACGCTCATCTCTTTCATCATTTCTTCCATCATTCTTTCCATCTTTGAGTTGGAAGTGGAAGGTGTGGATTCCTCTCTAAAATATACTCTCTTCTCAGCTTTCATCCTTGCTCTTTTCTCCATCAGGTTGACTTCCACAGAAAGAGCACCCCTTTACATATCTTCAAGAGTTGCAAAGTCTCTTTCTCTCAGCTTATAGTTCATGTTAGAATCAAACCCTTCAGGAAATGTTTTTAAAGCTGAGCCTTATGGAGTTTTTAGCTCTGGGGAAAGTGCATTATACACACTATTAAATCTAGTGCAATAAGCTTGGATACTTTCCCCAGGGTTTCTATGAAGGTTCTTGTAATCAGAAAGGACTTGGAGAGGATTATTTTTAACTTCCCATTTGTTTAATAATGTTTGATGGAAGCCTTGGAGATCATTGATACTATGGGGGGCTAAGCCTTTAAACCATTTTCTTACTTCTCCCCCCAGGCTTTGAGCAAATAATCTAAGTTTGACAGAATCATCATCAATTTCATTTCTATCAAAATAGTCATCCATCTTATCCACATGTTGTGATGCAGTTGTAGTATTGTTAGCATCATGTAATGGAATTTTGGACTGATAGTCCTGTGGAAGGTTGACTAATGGTGCAGGAAGGACTAAGGGAGCATACCATGCAGCCATGGTAGGAGGTGGAAGTGGATTTACAAGGGGTGGATTAACAAAAGGGAAAGTGGGTTGGAGTGGAGTGGTTTGGACAATGGATGTTGGATGAAAGGATGTGGATGGAACAACAGTAGATTGCTGAGCTGATCTTGGATGAGAGACACCTAGGTTGTGGAGGAAATGTAAATCAGGAGGTGTTGTTTCTCTACTACCAAAATGTTCACTAGTTTGAGGAGAAGAAAGTGAAGACTCAGAATCTAGCTGGATTATATCATCAAATGACCTAGTTCTAAATGGATTTACTAAGTCAGCTTGTGATTGTGGTAGAGCTAAAAGATTTTCAGGAAGTGATTTAGCTCTCAAGGGTGGTCTGAAAACAGTTGATAATTTAATCTCAGGAGACTTCCTAAGGATACTTTCTGGGTTATCAACTACTTCAGGTGGATCAGGGTTAGGATAGGCTCTAGTGTGAATCTTTCTAGGAGCCACTATGCTGTGTTTTTCAGACCCAAATAAAGAAGACAAGTTCAACCAGATATGACAGTCTTTGAATGGTCAACTAATCTGTTTACCTAAATTTCAATCCTACAGTCCTCTAACCGAGTTTGAATAATATTATGATGATCAGGGTTCTTCCCAGTGAAGTCTTAAGGTCTGTTCAGGATTGTGGAGTCGCCAAGTGGAAGCTTTTAGCTCTTTTCAGAGGAAAAAGGTTTTATGGTCCACCACCATGCTTGTGAAATATCCCCTTTCAAGGATATCCCATAACACAACAAACTCTAACCAGAGATTGAATGGGAGGACATTTACCAGATATTTCACCTCTGAAAGAGGATGAGATACAGAAGCTACCTGGCCCTTTCCAAACTCTGTCTAAGAGTATAGGGTAAAACACAACAAAAGATAAGTGTCAATGTAGGAGTAAGTGTTTTACTACCAATCTGAAATATTTTTGGTTTTTCTAAGTTATTTTTGAGTTATGTGGTTTTTAAGAATATCCTAACTCTGTTTCAAGCTACGGTTATGAGACAAATACAGTCTACTCTTATGGCTAAGCCAGCTGATTTTTTAAGGTTTGATAAAGTCTTAAGAGAATGCTAGGGTTTACCTAGATTGTCACTGATTCCAACAAGTTTCATCCTGATTACCATTTCTTGGTAGTGCTTGAAAAGGCTGCTTTTTACTCACAATGTTTTCTTGAACCAAGGGGTTCTCCGAGGTATTAAAAGGTATCAAAAACATTCAGTCCCCAGCGGAGTCGCCAGAAATTTTAGTTGCTGGTGGCTCAGCTGGTTAATATAGAAAATTTTCTTGAACCAAACCCATAATATCCCATGGCTACGTTAAAATGATAATGATAATAGGTTCGATCCCTAGTGGAGTCGTCAGAAATGTTAGTTATCTATAATTTATTAGCAAGATTGGAAAATTCCAATTACATAAACAACATCGTTTCAACCAACTTTGGGATTCTAGGATCGAGCCCTCCTGAATCTGGAGAGGGATCTCTCCAGTATGTACAAAGATGGATTTGTCTTTGAATTTTGGGGTTATGATATTAGGCTAGTTATGATGGCCAAGGGTTTGTTTGTTTTTTGGATGGTTGAGCATGATTACTATTCAAGGTGGAAACTTCTGAGTGAAAAAAGTTCCAAAGGTGAGAAGTTGCAGGCAATCAGAGTAAGATTTGGTCAAAAAGGTAGAAAATTGCAGGTTTTAGTCCATTGGGCTATGGAGTCATAATAGGGTTTAATTGGAATATCAAGAGGAAAAATTGGTCCATGGGGCAAGTCATCTATGTCTAAGGATCTCTTTAAAGATTGATTTATGGAATGGAATGATACAATAAGAAGGAGAAATAAAAAGATGCAGAAACAGAGTAGCCCAGGATCTGGTAAGTACTTTGAAACTAGCCAGCCTTTGACATGAACTCAAGAAAAACATAAAAGTAAACTAGGATCTGGTAAGTACTTTGAAAATAGCCAGCCTTTGATATACTTTCAATAGAAAACATCTCAAAACAAAGGGAAACTTGAAGGCAACTTTTGGAGTAGAAACTAGCGGGCCGGGCTCACCACAAATCCTCTCCTAGCTCTTCTTTTACTTGGTTACTTTCAAGACAAATATAAAGATAACAATAGAATGGCCTAAGATCTGGTAAGTACTTTGAGACTAGCCAGCTTTTGACACATTCAAAGGGAAACAATCAGATAGTTTGTGGGATCATACTGGGACCAGGGCTCACCATATCTTCCTCAGTTCATCTTCACAAAACATATACTGAAAATAACATCTAAGAATAACATTCAACTAAGACAATAAGATGAGGGAAAGCCAACATTCCTATGCTTAAACTAAATTAAATAATTCCTGAATAACACAGATGGAAGAAAACATTCAGATAAATATTTTCATTCAGAGAAGGTTACCGATATACAGTAGGTCCTAACTCTATGCATGTTGTTCTTTATAAGAGAATATGCAATACAAAAGGAAACAAAAACAAAATAACAAGTTACAATGAGAAAAACATCACCGTCAACATAGACCAGGATCCCATAAATCAGCTTGTATTGATGCTCCAAACCAGTTACAGCTTTAAGTCCAGTGCTTTAGGTTAGCATCCATCTACACATCTTAGCCTAACCTATCTATCACCAGCAGAGCTCCAAGAGCCAGTGAATACTATGTACAATCAGAATTTTTTGCTCAAATGTATATCAAAGTTCTACAACCAACCCCTCACTCATCTTCTGCTATAGTATATATAGAAGAATGAGGTGAGATCTGATAAAAGATCTCAATTAAAATTAATATAGAGTTAATGTCTTCTTGGCCCCTGGGGGGTTCAATGAAGAAACTGTATAGGTGTTTCACTTTATTAATTGATTTACACTTATGAATTAAGCTCGGTGGGGGCTTCTATTGACCTTGGAGGCTTTGTGTGATGTTTGGAGTAACTCTGCAAATATTTATGCGTTTATTTCCTTGCAGGAGTAACTCCCTGGCCGCGCTGTGAGGCAGATATTTCTTTAATCAATAACTTCGGCCCCTGATTGAGTACTTTGAGGAATAGGTGGCACTATGGTAGCTGAGAGGAATCGATTTGCCTCAGATTGTGGCAGTGGAAGCATTCCTACTTGATAAAACACTTTGGGTTTTCTGTAAACTATGTTTTATTTGTGGATTAGGCTTTTGATAAGCATCTTAGACGTAATCCCCACAAATACGTCCTTTAATCCTCTGTTCTGGTGCATTTTTGTCTTCGACACTGATACTCTTTGCCTGTGTTAAATTCATGGTTTTCTCGCTGATATGCAGGGCTGCGCAGAGATAAAACGACATCAATGCCTCATAAAACACCGATGATACGTGAGATTGAAAACCCCTGCAAATGATTTCCCTGATGAAATGAAGGCAAGAAGATCGTTACCCTCAGCCTGCGAATTTTCCTCAATATGGTGGAAAAATATTAAACCCTGCAAAATACAAACAAAAGTTATGAAATCATGCGTATATATTTTGACTACTTCAGAGGACGTGTGGAAGGAGAGCGAGGGCCATTGGATGGCATCATCCAGCCAGGTTGGGATGTCGGGAGATCATGAGAATGGGGCGGAAGAAAAATTAGATCGGGGCCATCGATCGCGCAGGGCCATCGATCGCGCGAGATCGACGGTCGAGAGTGAACGGGAGGTCAAAAACATAGAATCGTTGACGGAAGCGTCAAATCGGAAACTAAATGTGGTATCGTCTGCGAAGATCGGTCCGACGGTGGAGCGTGATTTAATCATTGTGCGGGACCACATTAAGTAAGCGGGCATCTTCATCGGCGACGGCCTTCGGATAGAGCGGCAGATCGGACGGTCAGCGATATGGCTGACATCTGGTCCCCAAGCGATAACGCGATCGACGGCGGTTTTGAAAAAGTACGAGGGGACGTGGTGGTAGGCGTGTCGGTATTTTGAAAACAAATTTTGCCCGAAGGCAGTGCGATGGATACCACCGGTTTTGGGAAACTTGCCTTCGGGTGGTGGGGACCATGGAACGATGCACTTTGCACCGTCTGATCTGCAGATCAGATCGACAGTGCGAGATAGTTTAAAAATGGAAATGGCGGAGAAATGAAAAATAATTAAAAACCCAAGTTTTAATTTAAAACAAAGGTTTTAATGTTTTTTCACGGGTGGAATATATAAAATATGACTAGGTGCCCGACTGCGGGGCCTTTGGGCATGTGGAGGGTTATATGACCGGAGGTTTTTAAAAGGAAGGGAGCTTAAGGCTAAACCCGAAGGGCTTAAGTCAAAAAAATGTATTTTTATGATTTTTCAACATTTTTTCAAAGGAAATGAGGGTTTCGATAAGGCTAAGAAGAGGTCTTAGAACCTTATCAAGGGTTTTTATGTAGTGGAAAGGGAAGAAACATGAAATTGTTTGATTTTCATGGGGAATGAAGGGATAGAAAAAGAGGTTAGCTTTTGAAGAGAAGGGAAGGGGAAAAATGGTGCTTACAGCAGTACTTCAAGATGGGACCAGCAAGATTTCAGAGTTTTTGAAGATGGGAATAGCAGTGAAGGTTTGGACAGAGGCACGAGGCCTTCAAAAAAGTCTTCAAGAGCCAACAATTTTTAGTGAGAAAAATTGTTCCTTGAAGGCTCAAAATAGATTTAGCCACCTTTTGGGATAATCAAATTTTTACAGGTGGCTAACACATTAAACATGAATTACAAGTGATTACACATAAATTAAACTGAATAAACATCAAATAGATAGATAAGACAAACACATGATGAGAACAAATGATAAATCTTAGGTCTGATAGAAGATATCTGCAATTGTATATTACTGACTAAAAAATATTACAAAAGTAGCTTGTAGCATCACATAAATCAACCCTTCTATCTGTCTATTTATAAAATTAGATATCTTTACATGTAGTCTGCCAGCTGGCTAGACCTTCAAATGCTCCCAAAGACACCTTATCCAAAGAAGAAACAAATTACAAGGAGGGAATCTAGTGATATTTATGTTTTCAAGAGTTCAAAACCTATTGGGACTCTAACACTATTTATTTCACTAACATCTTTTACATAATCCATTCATGATGAAACTTATCAAACAAAACCACTTTTCCTGAGGTGGAAATGCCCATAACTAAAAAATAAAATAGCCAAACTGACATCAAGGGTCTACTCCTCAGATTTTGGGGATTTGCTGTCATAGTTGATGATGTGTCCAAAATTGATGAGTTGGCAGCCCAATCACCTTCCATGATGTGTGTTATCACTAGCTATATTCTCCACTAATACTATTTAACCAATATATATGATTAATGTGGTTCAAAAATTCATTTAATGCTTGAAAATGCTTGAAATTCTCCTTCGCTGCAAAAATAGAGGACTTTGGGCAAGACTGTAGCAAAAATTTTGTAGCAGTCTTCATTTGACCTCTTCTGCAAAATGTTTGACTTCTCTGCTATTTTCATGGTGTCCACTAAGTAAAAAAACTTAAATAGATGCTCTTAATTACTCCCTTTATGAAAAAATTTGGATTTTATTGCAAAAAGTCATATTTAGCAAGTTTGTAGCGAAAAATCGTCATTAAGGCTGGAGTACGCTGCGAACTTGCTTGATAAACTGCATATTTCAAAATTTTCACTTCTACCTCCCAAAAATTGTCCATCGTTGTGTGAGATGATCATATGAAGCATAATAGGGAAAAAATGGTTGAAAATACATCTTACCCTCCTCAAGAATTAGTAGCTTCACCTTCAGCAAGTTCATCTATCAATATCATTTTTAAACCTTTCTTCTTCAGCTCAATCTGCACCATTCCCATTTGAGTTTCCAACTCTTTGACCTGATTTAAAAGCTTCCTCCTCTCTTTCTGTAGCCATCTATTCCTCCCCATGGTGTGCTTCATCATTTTATGTAAAGGTAATATTCTTTTCAAAATTTTCCTGGACCTTTCAGCCACCTCCTCATAAAAACTAATTTTCTTACTGACCTCTTTTTTAAAATTTGAATCCTTTCTTGCTTGAAATATTCTAGCTCCAGCTTGGTCTCTATGACCTCATTTCTTGCCTCTTTAAGTTTCTTGTTAAGAATGTCCATTTCAAATTTTTCTATCATTTTCTCTTTACCTTTCTCTACCTTAGTGATTTCTTCTTCTGCGTGGGATAATTCAATGATTTTTTCCACCATGGGTTGCTTCTTCTTTTCTACATCATTCTTCTTTTTATCAAATTTGTCTCTTTTGGAGAGTTGTGACCTAGTAACATGCTTTCTAGGCTTGAAGACATAACCAGAGTCATCACTAGAGAAATCAAGTTTTTTTGCAGTAAGGCTTTTCTTTTTCATCTTGGTTCCCTTTATCTCCACAGGCTTAACTACAGGAGTCTCTTCAATATAAATAACCTATAAAATGTCTTCAATTTTACCCTTTCCTTCTGTCTAACTCTGGGTAATCCTCCTAGAAGTCCTTATGTCAGATTTTTTCTTGCTGCTTCTGGATGTTGGCTAAGGTGCCAATGTAGTTTCCTGAAAATGTTCAACTTCCATCTCCATAGGTTCTGCTACAGGCTGCATGTATTTTTCAGGTTCATCTTCAACTTCAACTACAGGGCCATTATCCTTTTTGGGAGTACTTTTTTTGGACTTGGATGTCTTATTTGGAGTAATCACATCCACATCATAACCACTTAGAAAAAAAAAATGTAGCCTAATCTATGTTCAACCTTGAAATTCCTCCATAACCAACAACTTAAACAATCCATGATGAAATGCACATGTCTCACTAATCTTAGGTCTTTCTTGAACTTTATCAGACATCTTACCTAGGTTTTTGAAAAGGAAGAAGGGAATATCTAAGAGTTTTTTACCTGTAAAGTGGATTAGAAGTCTAAAATGGTATTGTTATATCATGTGGAATCTTCCCTCACATGTAAAATACTTCTCGATTTCTAGCAATAGCTTTGAATATTTCTCCTTTAGATAGCTCGTAGGTATACATGATTTCATGTCCACCGTATATGCACTGTTGTTTCTTGCAAATGTTCAAATTCCATCTCTATAGGTTCTGGCTACAGGCTGAATGTCTTTTTCAAGTTCATCTTCAACTTCAACTATGGGGCCTTTATCCTTTTTGGGAGTACTTGTTTTGGACTTGGATGTCTTCTTTGGAGTAATCACTTCACATCATAACCACTTAGAAACAAAAATGTAGCCCAATCTCTATTGAACCTTTGCAATTCCTACATAACCAACAACTTAATCAATCGATGATGAAATACATATGTCTCATTACTCATAGTTCTTGCTTGAACTTTATCAGACATCTTGCATAGGCTTCTGAAAAGGAAGAAGGGAAGATCTAAGAGTTGTTTACCTGTAAAGTGGAGGAGAATTCTGAAATGGTATTGGTATATCATGTGGAATCTTCCCTCACATGTAAAATAATTCTGGATTACCAACAATAGCTTTGAATATTTATCCTTTAGACAACTCCTAGATATACCTGATTTCATGTCCACCCCTATATGATCTTCCTTGAAGAACTCATCACAATTCTATAATTTAAATTTAGTGGCCTTGAACCAGTCTTCCCCTGATCTAGGAATCTCTATTTCTTGAGCAATGGTTTCAGGGGAAACTATAAAACTCAATATGCCTACTTTTGAAGCATTTCCCACAAAATTTAGAACATATTCTTTGGAAACTTGAACATGGTACCCATGCAACTTTTGAAAAAATATCATATGTCCAGCATTGGTGAAGACCTCTGCAAAACTGGAATCTTCCATAACCAATTTTAGGTCCATATTTTCATACCTAACCACTGAATCTCCCTTGTTGGTCTTCTTATGTGCAGACATCTCCTTCAAAACAGCGCTGCCTTCTTTGAAAGTTAACACCTGCAAAATATGACCTTTGACAACAAGTTGTTTGTGGACAAAATTGGGAAATCACTTATGAAAATAGCTAGATCGAAAAAAAAACAAGGAAATGGTAGCAAAATCAGCTCACAGGGATTACAGGTAAGTGATTAGGCTCGAATGCATGAAGGTTAAATTAAGAAAAGAAAAGGTGAAGGTAAAATGGAATGATGTGATGGTGATAATGACCAAGAGTGACACACACTAAATTATGATTCAAAATAGGTAAGAATGTGATGGAAATTTGACCACCAACCTCTCACAAACTGACAACTCATCGATCCCTTAACTGTTGCAGAAAAACAGGAATTCGTAGTGAATTTTTTTAGAAAGTTAGTAGATTCACTACGGAATTTTCAAGTGAGTTCATAGTGAAAGTCACCTATTTTTCTCAGAATTCGCAGTGGAATCAGGTAAAAGGTGACAAATGTCAAGAATGAGTTATTTGACCTAATGTATGTGAATTTTTGAAATTGGCTTATGTCAATACCTTAATTACATAACAAAAACACACCTTGGACCCTTGAAAACTATAGACTAATCATGAAATTTTAAAATTTTCATGAATTTATTTGATCAACATACTTGACCTATTTCAAAATGACCTCTATGACCAACCTATTTGTTATTGATGATAACACTACGAAAACATTCAATTTCAAACTCCTAATCTAAACGAAATAAATCACTTGAAAGGAAACTCAAAATCATGAAACTCATAATTGAAATTCAGAATTAAATGAAAACCGTATCAAATTTCTACTACTTTCGAGTCACACAGATCTATTGTTTTGACTTGATAAAAAAATTCATTTCTACACTACATAAATTCAATGTAAATATTATCTTAACTGAACTCAAAGAATCAAATCTTAAACTAATGCTGTAATAATAATTAAATAATGTTGGAAATCAAATGTGCTAGAGTTAATACTATGATACAGCTTAGAAAATCAAATCTTAAATTTACACTATCATAATAAAACTCAGGAACTTGAATCTTAAATAAACGCTTTCAAAATCAAACTTAAAAAATCCAATCTCAAATAAATCTCATTAGATCGAAGCTTGAAAAAACTTAGGAAAATGAATTACAATTCAGGAAATTGAAATATAATCAAACTCGGGAAACCTCATATTAAAATGTGTCAATTTCTCATTGTGTTATATGTGTCTTTGAACTTAAAGTTCATTTCATAAGCTTCTGTGTGATGTAATTGCATGACGGAAATAGTGATATGCCAAATTTCATTTCTTAACTAAATCCCTGCTAATCTATACCAATCGAAAAATGAAATCTACCTTGCAATTTAGATTTATAAAATAGAGTGCAAGTTTTATGTACAAAATAGAAATAAAAATTCAAAAATCTAACTAATTATGTTGCTAAATAATTAATTAAACGTGGTCCTAAGATCTACACTAGTTTTCAAAACGTGTTTCCAGGTGTGGTGGGCTCATGCCACTCTTAGAGCAATCCCAGATTAAATCAAATTGCTAAATAATTAATTAAACATGGTCCTAAGATCTACACTAGTTTTCAAGACATGTTTCCAGGTGTGGTAGGCCCGTGCCACTCCTAGAGCAAGCCTGGATTAACTCAAATTGCTTAAAACTCAAAAAACATAATCACTTACAACATTTTAAGTACAAAATCTGATTGATGTATTAAATCTGATCAAAACATACGTTCAAAAAATGGTACAACAGTCTTCAATTCTTTGCCTGAGCATTCAGCTTCAAAAATGATTCTACTATATCTTAATCCTCCTTTAGCCACATGCAAGGCAAAGCTTCAGATTTTATACATATCTGTTGATAAAAACAATACATAACTATCAAAATAAAGTATAACAACAGACTAAAGAAGGATCTATCCAATCCTTCTAGACAACCTTCAAATAGTCTATGGTTGGATTCATTCTGATCAATGCATGGATGGAGGAACCACTTTCATGCTTATAACAAAGGCATTGAGAAAAAGGCATTCAGAACCAACCCGATTTGACCTATTCACACCAAACCCAACCCTTCATGTTCAGACCAAAACTGACTTGACCTGACACGTTCAAACGATTTTGTACTTAAGTCATTATGTACTTAAGAAGTGTTTTGACCCTAACATCCTTTTGGTGATGAATTTTTCCAAACGGTTTTTGGTTCACCTAAAAGGGGGAATTTTGAATGCAATCCAAGCCTCAAAATGTCAATATTCTTCACCATTTTATCACAACTTTGATATTTTCAACTTCAACAATTTTATTCTGTACTCAACCAATAGTAACTAGTTTAACTAACTTGTGAAGAATTTCGGTGATGGAACACTAAGACAAATGAAATTAGCTAAACCGTCATTATTAAATCATCTCTAATCATAGAAAAGCTAAGGAAACTAATGATAATCAACCACAAGGCGTAAGGTATGAATTGGAGACAAGTGATGTAATTATGGTGTGAAATCAATGTAAAAGTGTCGGAATTTTGTTTATGAATAATGGTTTTGTATGATGGAAAACATGGGCATATTTGAGGCCCAAAAAAGACATATAATATAACATCGTTGACGGTAAGAAGAAAGTGAAAGCCAATATCTCCATGTATGAGGTAAGTAAACTTAAGCAAAAAAAAATTTTTTTACTTAAAGAATTAGTGTTTTTCTTATGTATCCTTTGCCAATGAAAAAAGCGTCATTAGGAAAAGGAAAGCCTCTAGGAGATACCCCTGATAAAATTGATGCCTCAGACGCAATACTAATTGGAGATTGATCCAATTATCATAATCCTCCTTTCTTATTTACCTTCGATATTTTCAAAAATAATGTTCACAAATTCAAAATAGACTCAGGAGCTTCTTCGAACATAATGCCATATTCAGTATTTCTCAAATTGAACATAACTCCTATAAAAATTCTATTGTGTAGATTGTGTAATTATATATATCTAAGGTTAAATTTTTAGGAGAGTTGAACTCCTTGTTAATAAGACTATCCTCAAATCCAAAGGTTTGTCAGATAATAGATATCTTAATTGTTGATATTCCTGAATTTTATGGTCTTATTTTAGGTAGAGATTGGTCTGAGAAGCTACATGGGAATTTCACAATAGATTGGTCACATATTTCACTTCCTTATAATCACAAACCAAATCAGATTCAAGTAGATAGAGAAAAACACATGAAACACTCGGTTACCGATTTGGATGAAGAAAAGGAACCTATGGTTTTCAAAAATAATATTCTTGGAAATTATTCTTCAGAATCCTTTTTTGGAAGTTTTACAGCACAAGAATCACTTTTTTTACCAAATTATGTTTCTTCTCAAATTGAAAATTATTCTCAAACATATTTTTCTAAATGTATTAATAGTGTAGATACTATTGTAGATAAACCTGAATCTTTATTTTGGACACTTTATTTTGATGGTTCTAAATCCAGTGAAGGTGCAGGAGTAATATGTATATTAATCAACCCAACTGGTGAGAATACCATGCTAACATTTTGGTTGGAATTTGAATGTACTAATAATATTGCAGAGTATGAAGCATTAGTATAGGGATTATTTCAAGGAAATAAATATTGGTGTCAAATATCTTCAAATATTTGGTGATTCGTAAATCGTAATAGAACAAGTTATAAATAGCATTCATTGCATTTCAAATCACCTTAAAAATTATCAATCCTTGATTAATATACCACAAATTCAAAATTCCAGTATTGATCTGTTGGCTAATGCTGCATTCAAGTTGATTCCACCCGAAGATTTTAGTCCAGATCGATTTTATATAGAGTTGATTTTTCACCCGTCCATTCCCGACAATCTTACAAATTGGCGAGTATTCAACGATGATGGGGATATCCTAGATTTTTTAACATCTGAAGAATCTTATCTTGATGAAGTAATTGGTGAAGATGAACACAATACTCAAATGAACAATTCCAATGAAAAAAATTATTTTCCAAAACCTATAGTTAAACTTGAAGATCTATATCATTTGAAGACAGATGTAAAAAGTTCAACAATTGAAAACTTCAAAGTTCAACTTTAAGGTTTGAATTAGTTAACCTAGGGTCTGATAAAAAGCCTCAAAATATCAAGTTAGGACTTGGCCTTTCATTCGAGCAAATAATGTGTGTGTTCATTTTTTAAAAAGTTTAAAGATGTCTTTGCATGGAATTATCAGGATCTCAAAACATATGATGCTTCCATCATTCAACACACTATCCCAATGGTACTATAAGTCAAACGTATTCAAAATTTTTTTAGAAATATACATATGAATTTGGAAACTGAAATTAAAAGCAAGTTTAATAAGCTTTTAAAATCCAAAATCATTTTTCCAGTTAGACATTCAAAATGGGTTTCTAATCTTGTACCAATTAGAAAAAAGAACAGTGATATCCGTATTTGTATCGATTTTAGAAATCTGAATAAAGCATGTCAAAAGGACATTTTTCCCCTCCCATCAATGGAACAAGTCTTGAAATCAGTCGTTGGCTCTAAACTAATGTAGTTCTTAGAAGGATTTTCAGGATGTAATTAGATCTTGGTTCATCCATAAGACCAATTAAAAACTACATTTAAAACAAAGTGGGGAACATATGTTACTATCACTCGAAAATCAGACAACCAAAATGACATTATGAAGTGTCAAGAAGAATGATTTACAGGGCTGAGAAACATTAGAGAATCTAGGAAATTTAAAAATCTCTAAGGTCAAGAGGAAAAATGTCAAATTGCACACCAAATATGCTCGGTCCTGGGAGTGGCAGAAGTCACCATTTGGGACCACTTGACATACTTCAAGAGAAGATACTCCAATTGAAGCTGCCCAAGGGCAACTACCTAGAACCACCTTGAGACCTCAAGTGAGCACAAAAATGAATCAACCCCCACTCTTGGGTCACTATCCACAAGTGTACCAAGAGAGGGAAGAAGGATTTGAATTTGCCAATAAATTTCAACCGTGAGAAGAAAAAAATGAGAACACATTGTTATGCTGGCCAAATTACCCATGAGAAAACCAGCAGTGTGCGGTCCGAAGAAGCAATATAGTTATAGGATTCAGTTGTTGGCCACCCAAAAAATCCTATCCCTTAGGAGAAGAGAAAGGCCTTACAGAACCAGCTCAAGGGTAAAGCCCTCCTTACACTCGGTCTTAGAGCTCCATAAAACTAAGGATCCTTTGGAAAGTGTGTAACATTCTACATTTCTCTACTTGTAGCGGTCAGTAAGAGGGGATTATTCCACCATTTTTATTATTGTCTCGTTTGAATCATTTGAGCTTTTTCTTTTGTTTTATTATAGTTGTGTTTCTTCTTCTTATTTGCAGCATACTATGTTCCATAGTTAAGTGTGTTTTATATCGTAGCATGTGTTCACTAACCAGCGAACCATTTTTTCTGCTTGTGACCATTTCTTGTAGGTTTCAACCATTCTTACCAAGCACCAGTGGTTTAGTACACTCGTGCACTAAACACACCATAACAAGATTGGCGACTCCACTTATTTTACCCTTTAGTTAAGTGGTTGTGCTTTTGTAGGGCCTTCTCTCTGCTCACGATTACTACTGGACCAGCTCTCCTCCTCCTATTCTTCCCTCATTCACCCACTGTGAAGAGTTTCATTTTAGGAGTTACATAACTTTTTATGCAAGAAAAGCACACACGGTTTACATAAATAGACACAACAGTTCGTGCGCGTTCATCTCAGACCTGCAAGCAGAGTTGCGTGCCTGTGTAAAACATTCTGTGCGGAAACCAGGGAACCTATTTTTCATTGGTTTTCTTCATTTCTCACAACTCTAAAGTGACTGGAAGCCTAGAGAAAATCTTATAGCACTATTTTTGGTGTCCCATGACTGTTAAGACATGCTTTTAGCTGTGTTTTAGTCTTGCTAGTTGCATAGTTTTAATTTTTAAATTTTATCTTCACAAAAATCACATAGTTTAATTAGGGGGAAAGTAAGTGGCTAAAATCCACCCATGCTATCTAAATAAACTTATTTTGTGAAAGTATACACCAAAAAACATAGGTAATTAGCAAGGAGTAAGTGGCCCATATCCACGCATGCTTAGTTAGTTTCCATTTATTTTTTCCTAGTTGTAGCATTAATTTTAGTTTAAATTTTTACACTAGGAACTTGAACCAGAACTAAATTATCTTAGAGAGAAAGTAATCTATGTTTCCCTTGCACCTTTTGGTGACCTTGGGCATGCATATGAATGCTCACTTTTGATAATTTTCCATCTCTCTTTATTCAAACATTTAGTTTAATATAAAAAATTGTAAGCGGCCCACTATCCACTGATCATTTTCTTTTTGAAAGGAACAATCAAAACTTATTTTAAATAGGGGGACATGTAAAGGATCACCGCGTATCTGCATCTTAAAAAAATTTTGATTGTTCACTTTCTCACACACATTTCCACACCATAAAAAAAGTAAGCCACCTTAAAACTAACCATAATTGAACTCATTAAATCTCCCCATAGGGGCCTCAAGATAATTAATAGTTAAGGTTAGGACCATGGGGGTAGGCATCCAATAAGCTGCCATGGTCAGTTTACATCTTGAAACATAGAATTTTACTTTATAGAGAGCTTTAAACCCATCTATCCATGGAAAAGAAAACTTGAGCACCACAGAGACCCGATTCAGAGGGGTTAACCTTAGGCCTAGTGCGTGCAGTATTATTTGGGGCTACCTGACCCATCTAATTCTTAGTGCTAGTAGCTGATTACTATAATATTCCAAAAATTTATCTTTTAGCTAAATGGAATATTATAGATCATGTTGTCACTAGGTAGGTGAATAAGTGGGTAGGAAGGCCCTTAAATCTCCTAAGCATAAATAAAAACACTTCAAGTGTGAAAGGAGGCCTTATAAGTAGCTAAATAAAGCACCTCTAAGTGTGAACATGGGTTGGATCATGTTGATTCATTCCAACTTTGACCAATTCAACAACGATGTTATGGAGGACTGGATATTAAATGAGGAATAACGCAGTTTTGGAGGGAGATTTATTTCATGAAGGAAATGACCTAATTGAGTGGGGCCAAGGGCAAGGAAGCTCATAATCTATATAAGGAAGAGGATGGCAGTGATATGGGGTTATGTTTTGGATTATTATTTTGTATATGGTATGTTTAGACTACTAGCATTCTTCAGATGTTTAGTTGAGATTGTTGTGTTGTTTAGCACCGGGTGTTCCCGAACGAGAATACCACCTCTTTCCTTGAGAGGCCTCTTGGAAGAGCATTGCATTCATTTCCACATTTAGGTTTTCAGGCCAAGATATAGCTTTCTTCATCAATGCATTTTCTGCAGGATATTGTGTTGTGTTGCAGGGTGTTGCAGTGGAGGGTTGAGAAACCCTCTTTCTAAGCTAGTTTCTCATAGGAGGAAGGATTCCTTCTCTTGGGAGATCAGTTTGGAGAGCTCTTGGACATATTTCAGATCTTTGGCACTAGGCCAACTATTTCCCATCATTTCCAGCATTATTCCAGCTGGGAATTGCATTATTTTTTAGGGCAGCTTTAGTGAGGGATCTTGTGGCTCCTTTGGAGTGTTTTCTTGTGATCGAAGGGTTCATCCTTTCATTGGAGGAGGCCTTTGAGGGTATCTACATCAGATATTCTATATTTCAGCCTTCTACACTCATGTGCTTCATTTTGTAGTGAATCTTCAGCCCTAGGGCTTTAGATCCCATCTTATTTAGGGTGTATTTCTGAAAACCCTTTCTAGGTTCTTCGTAGGAGTTTGTATAAAGCCTAGATCTGTATTTGTAATATATTTTGAGGCATATAACAGCCCTACATCTTTTGTAAATTCTTTTTCTGTATCAGTGTGTTTATAACTGCGCTGTAGCAGTCTTCTAACATTTTTTATTATAGCAGTAGTTCATATTCAGGAGTGATTGTTTATGGGAGGCTTGTTTCCCCATTGTAGATGAGTGATGCCTCACTATTTTCTATTGATTTTTTGATATAATAGAGGATGATATTTAACCATATTAGTCTACAATTTTAATGAGTTGATTTACACTGTTATTTCTAGTTTTTTTTTTATATATTGCTGCTTTTCCATTTTGGGATACTACAGTGGTATCAGAGCATAATCTTGGCTCAACCTGTGCATTCAACCAATATGTCACCATAAGGAGAAGATTTTCATAAGAAGAGGAGATGTATATAAAAAACAAAAATAAGACTCCATTATTTGGAGGAAGAGAGGAAGGGGATCTCTCAAAGCTTATTTTTCAAACTATGCAGAGAATTAAGGGAGATCTCAAGAAGATGAGAAGGGAGATGTGTAGAGGATCTCCAAGTGATGAATCATAAGAAAAATTGAGATTTTCATATGATGAGTGTGAGCATGCAGCCACACATTATGATTCATAGCACAGTCATATGCCCAGATCTATTATGAGGGAGATGGAAGGAGAAATTCCAAGGAGGGAGACTCTTAGTGATTATTTGCAAGAATATGAATCTCAAACTAAGAGGTTCAAAATATCACATCAACTTCCAAGAGTTTTACAAGATCAAGGAGGAGAGAAGCACAAAGAGAAAGAAGCATGATGTGGGTAGATTTTTTCTATATACTTTTGATGGCTCACCTAGATGTCCAGCTAGATCTTGGGTGGAGGAGATAGACACCTATTTGCAGCAACACCAAGTTTCATATAATGAAGCCATCAAAGCTGCAATGCTACATTTTGGAGAGGCAAGATCTTTATCTTCTACTCCTGGAAAAGAGGGCATAAAGATCCCTTTTTCAAAAGCGAATCCTCTTATTGAGAGGGTGAATCCCATTCATACTGAAGAGGAAGAAAAGGCTGGGGGAAACAACGTTGTCATATCTGGAGCATATATAGCACCTCATGCATAAGAATATGGAGCACTTGCTCTAACAAGAGAAATTCTTGTATCATTGCAAGAAGTTACAAAGGATCTCATATGTTGAGATCAAAGAACAGTCAATGAATAACATGATTTTGAAACCTTGCAGATGAAAGGAGAAGGTAGGGAGGATGACTAGCATCACATGATGAGGAGCACACACCCCTATCTATTTCAGAAGGTTGATGCATAGAAGAGGTAGATTGATTTGCGCAGTGAGGGTAGGGACAAATTTTTCCATCCATATGTGCAGTCTACTCTTGACATTGATGTCTCACTGCATGGAGGCATTCCATCGGGGAGACCACCAGATCAAGAGATGCTGAGAGTTGCTTCACATCGGGTTTCGCCACTCATTGGTTCTAGAGGGGTAAGGACCTTGGGAGGACTTCATATAGCATAGAGATTCTGTGGTAGACTCAAGGAGGAGGGGGACATTCCCCCATTCTCAGCAGTACCCACTCTCACTACATATTCTGCACTGACAAAAGTTGTTGCAATGATGGAGGATAGCACTACCATGGTGCAAGGAGACTACTCCATGGATTTAGAGGAGAAGAAGGTATTTTACTTGAGGAATGAATCCTCCACATATTGGAGCAGATGGAGGCCACTCATGCTTACACTGGACAAGATCAGGAGGTTCTTTTTGGATGGTAGCTTCTCATGGGAGGCCAACTTCCAAAGGCCACCACTTCTATTCGAGCATGGGCAGCTGCATGATGGGCATGGTAGCACTTTGGAGGATGACGTTGGCATGGGGGATGTCAAAGGTGAAGACATTAGCATGTGGGGAGCTTCACATTTCAGATCTTCAGCGTTGTCTCTTAGGAGGGTTGATCTATATTGGAGGTCTCAACTTTTGGTAGAGTACTCCAAGGATCTTGGTGCTTGCATGATTCTTTATGACCCAGAGGGATATTATGGATACATGGTGGATGATGAGATCATATATTCTTATGGTAGAGTCTTCTTGAATAGAGCTTCTGAGCTCAAGGAGAAGCTGCTACATGTAGCACATGTGGACTTTCTTTCCATGCACTTTGATGCATATCATTGCTTGATGGAGGAGTTCACTTGGGAGGGAATCCAACAGGATGTATATCAGTATATGGAGAGATGCATAGCCTGGATGTTGATGAATATTTTGTCACAACCACTTCCCTACTCATTGAAAGTGAGGGAGAACTTACAGTTGAGCCATTGCAGCTCAATGACCAAGGTACATAGTAGAGGATGCATAATGATTTGCACTTATTTAATTTTTGTGAGCAACATGTTGTACCAAGGAGGATTATTCCTTCTTGTATATGGTATTGTGATGTACTTGAGGCCAATTGTAGCATTGATGTTGGCCATGCTATTGGTGGTTTGTGTGGGAGGCCACATGATTCTTGGTGTGCACCATTGGCACCACATGTTACCTTTACGATCCTATATTGTAGGATGATTGTGGAAACAAAAAAGTCGCTGAAAAGGAACTTTTTATTTTTTGTTTTGAGGCAGGAAGGGGATGTGCTACGCTGGTTCCATATATGGAACTATGATCCACCTCCCGGTTGTCATATGGAAACTTGTTTCTATCTCTTTTTGCTTCTGTGTATGGCTGATGTTCTTATGTTTATGGGAAGCTTGGTTGGGAAGATGGCACAAAAGTTGGAGGTGACCATTGGGAGTATGATTCTCCCCATTTTATATGTTTCATGTTATAGCAGAAAAAATGGGAAAATCATGATTGCCACACTACATCTCTTTTCGTCATATGGGAGGAGCCATTTGGAGAACTTGAATTCTTGGGAGAGGCACTTCATGGATGTTTTTTTGGACAGGGTAACTTGGGCCATTCTTGAAGGCCATGAAATTTTAGCCTGAGATCAGCAGCAGCCCCATACACACCATAAATGTAGAGAGAAACAACTTGGGTGGAAGAATTTAATCTCTCCATGCAGCCCCAATACATTGCATGAACTAGGGGTTGAGGATTCCTTTGATGAGCTAACTAGGATGGCTCATTTCATTTGGATGATAGCATGGGTATGGGAGACTCTCATTGGGAATGAGATCCCCTATATTGTTCATCACTCCTACCTTGGGGAGGCCATTGGACAACAAGAAGTTTTCCACTTACACCTTCCACTTTCTCATGATGTGAGCCATTTGGTTTTGCATATTTGGGAGGAACCATTGGGGGTATATTTATTGCAGATTATTCTGAGCAGTGGTGGACACTATTTTATGAGGAGGCTACAAGAAGAGAGAAGAGAATTTCTCTCCACATTTATAGTTTCTTGAGGACACGCAACATTTTTGGAGGGGAGGACTATAATATTCCAAAAATTTAGCTTTGAGCTAAATGGAATATTATAGATCATGTTGTCACTAATTAGGTGAATAAGTGGGTAGGGAGGCCCTTAAATATCCTAAGCAGTAATAAAAATACTTCAAGTGTGAAATGAGGCCTTATAAGCAGCTAAATAAATCACCTCTAAGTGTGAACAGGGGTTGGATCATGTTGATTCAATCTAAATTTGACCAAGTCAACAGTGATATTATGGAGGAGTGGAGATTAAATTAGGAATAACGCAGTTTTGGAGGGAGATTTATTTCATGAAGGAAATGACATAATTGAGTGGGGCCAAGGGCAAGGAAGCTCATAATCTATATAAGGAAGAGGATGGCAGCCATATGGGGTTATGTTTTGGATTATTATTTTGTATATGGTATGTTTAGACTACTTGCATTCTTCAGCTGTTTAGTTGAGATTGATGTGTTGTTTAGCACTAGGTGTTCCCGAGCGGGAATCCCACCTCTTTTCTTAAGAGGCCTCTTGGAAGAGCATTGTATTCATTTCCACATTTATCTTTTCAGGCCAAGCTACAAATTTCTTCATCAATGCAGTTTTTGCAGGGTATTGTGTTGTGTTGCAGGGTGTTGCAGTGGAGGGTTGAGAAACCCACTTTTTGAGCTAGTTTCTCATAGGAGGTGTTGGGGTCTTTTGATTTGGTAGATTGGCATACCAAATGAAAAGGCAACATCAGAACCACTTTGAAATCCTAGGACCTAGCCTTCCTAGATTCAGAGAGGGATCTCCCTATATGTGTTTTAGAATGATATGCTTTAAGGCTTATGATATGATATTAGGCTAGTTATGAAGCACAAGGGATTTTTTTGTTTGTTGGTTGGGGATCATTAACTGAGAAGGTCATGTGAAGTGTGAAGGAGGGAATAAATTGAAGGATATTTCAGCATGGGAAGAAAGGTCAAGAAAAAGTGTCAATCCATGGGCTATGGAGTCATAAAACGGTTTACTTTCACAACAACTATTCAAGGGTTTCCATAGGGCAAGTCATATATATCAAAAGATATTTTTAAGTTGAATTTGTGGTGTGGAACATTAAGAAGTGTGGTGAAAGAAGAAAACATATAAGAAAACAAAGGACAACCTAAGATCAAGTAAGGACTTTTAACCTATCCTACTTTCGGCATACTTTCAAGGGAAAACATTTGAGATAAACATAAAAAGTAGCCTAAGATCAAGTATGGACTTTTAACCTATCCTGCTTTCGGCATACTCTTAAGGGAAATATTCAAAATAGTTGTTTAATACTAAACAAGGGATAGGGCTAACCATAAAATTCCTTGATTAGGACTCTACTAAGCATGCAGTGAAAAGATCATTCAAGAACAACATCTCAAGTTCTACTCAGCAAGACATGGGCTTACCAACATTCCTTGACTGGTTATACTCTATTGATTCATTCTCAAACACACATTTAGAAGAAAACATAGAGATAAATCTTATCAGTGAGAAATAGGGTACTTTGCAGTAAATCCTACACTATATTTGCTGTTCTTTATCAGAGAAAATGGACAGTATGGAAACATAAGGAAAATAACAATCACAGTAAAAAAACATCACCAATAATATAGACCAGGATCCTATAAATCTTCTTGTCTATTTGATGTGAAAAACCAGTCACATACTCGATTCCAAAAGCTTTTACAGTCTGATACTTCTCTTCCCAGCCTACTATATTACAACTACTCAGCTACTTCCACTTAATAACAATTCAAACAATCAACAACTTTCCAAACCTTTACAATGAATCTTCAATGAGTACGTATAGGTGAATGAGGAGAAGAAGTGAAGTAAATGGTCTCAATGGATCAATTAAGACAGAGTAGGGGTCCTTTCGAATGCTCCACTCTATTTAATAAATATCACATTAACTGCTTGGACCATTTTAGTAGTTTTTTCTATCTTTGAGGCATATCTGGCAGGCTGGTAATAACTCCATTGTGTGTTCTTTTGGAGATGTCTTCTGACTGTAGTAGTTCTGTTTAGGCTTCTAGGACAAGTTAAGTGAAAGAGTGGGCTTTGAGGCTTTCCCACACTTTCACAATAACTACTATGACAGTTGAAATATCTCTTATTTGTAGTAACTTTTAGTTTTGTCCTTGGTAGGTAGAATGCAGATCATGGTGGTGGTCAGACATTCTGACTGAATTAACTGCTTTTCTCTAACGTGCACGAGGCCTTATGTCTTGTGATTTGTCTTGGCTGATTTTTTTGAATTTAATTGATTTGTCTTCAAGTGCACTTTATTCTTTAATTGTGGATTAAGCCTTTTTATTTTCAGGTTTTGAATTTAATCCTTTCTCTTTATTCCCTCTGATACTCTTTACGGATCTTCGTGTTTCTTCTGCTTTGCTGGTGTATAGGTGGCTTTGGCGAGTTGGAAGGTTTCATAGAGGCATCGATGGTCATGAAGAATCGATCTGAGCTTGGAATTAATCCTTTGAGTCCCTTTCTTTGTATTTATTAGACCTGGGATTTTCATCCTCGGCCTTTGTCACCTTTAGTGACTTTGGGATGGATTCTATGCTACAAAACCGCCATTAGACTTGCAAACAACAATAAACCATTATAAAATCCTATGTGTTTTGGTGTTAACTGCTTCAGAGGCTTAGGAGAGGTGGAGGAGCATTTGCAGAGAAAGGAAGAATGCAGCGGAGGTGGAAAAACCCATGGCAGAAGGAAGAACCAGGGTTTAAATTGAATTATAGCGTGAAGTGGCGATGAGCGGTTTTGCAGAAAACCAGAGGCAGTTTTCGCACTGGTTTTAGGCGGTAAATGGTATTATATCAAACGGATGCGATACAGTCGAAAGGTCGACACGTGTCCCTCTAAAACCACCCATTTCACGTTCCTAATGTACTATGGATGGGTTGGGTGAAACGGGCGCGAAATGGAATTCTAACCATTGGATCTGGGAAAATCAACGATGGAGATTGGAAGAAACACGATGAAAATCCAAACGCGGTTGGGTGGTGTTAGACTCCTATACCAATAGGTGTCATTTTTCATGATTGACTTGTTGAACTATGCAATATGTTCAAACCTTTTTCTTGTTGCAAAGGTGTTCCATATTCTTTAAAAAATCAAAAAATCAAAAAATTTAAAAAATGTAAAGAGGGTATACCCTAAAAGAAAAATCAAAGGGTAAAAGAATAAAATGGTCAAAAAAGTGAAAGAAATGAACCCCAAACAAAAATAGACCAGGAAAGTGTGCAAGTCTAAATGCCACTACTATTTCATTTTTTGTAATAAACAAAATTGTGTGCAGCTTGTCAAACTGTCGCCACAATTTATGAAGATTCAAACTGTTTAAACTTGACTCATTCATTTTTCAATTTCATGTCGTAGAATAGAGAATAAATATCTGACCAAACAGTTTAATCTTGGCAGATAAGTAGATAGGTAGAGTTAATCAAAGGTGCTCAATAGTTTAAACTGAGCCCTTGGATGTAATAAGTGTAGACTTAGGTAGGCTTTCCATGTAAAATAAAAAGAAGACTGATAAGGGTTTGCCAGTCTAAGTGCACCCTAATAAAGAAGAAAAAATGGTAGAGTAAAGTAAGTAGGGTAGGTAGATGATGTTGTTGAATTACCTGTGGTGAATGATGGCTTTTGATGGTTGAAATTTAACTTTCATCACAAGTGCAAAGGCAGATAATACATTGGAAGAATGGCAAGCAAGGCAAAGAAAAGTCAACATTATTAACTTCCCCTTCATTTTTTCCTAAAAATTTCACTAATTCCCCCTAAGTGCTAAGGTATTTGAAGATTAGAGGGGCTCAAGGCATTTCCTTGACTTTTGGAGGGACCGGACCCTCGGCCCAATAATTGAAAAAACCTAAGTACTTGAAATCATCCATTATCACATTCATTCACCTCTCAAAAATCTTTTTCTAAGTAAAATTCCATTTTACTTAGGAAAATTCTTTAATATTTCATGAAAAGCCCTCAAAATCACTTTTATTCTAAGTCTAAGTGATGAAAGTATAATAATGCCATTTACTTTTGAATCTTCACTTTCTTAGTTATATTTAAGTATTTTGAGTTTACATTGTCCCTTTGTCATATTAACTCTAACTTATGTATTAACTCCCATAAAAATCACCTTTTCCTATGTATATAGTTCCTTTTTTATAAATATCCCAAAAACCCATATATTATAGTTTTTAGCCAAAGTATTTAACCCCCATATATTCAAATAAAAAACCCATATTATATGCCCTTTGGCTAAAAAATATCATTATAAATAAATCCCGCCCCCTATGGTAATTGAATTAATTTAATTTAATTATCGTATAATAAGAATATGAAAAAAAATTGAACATATGGAATATGTGTTTAAAACAAAATAATTTTGAAGTTTAATTCAAAATAAACTTCGAAACAAATCCATTCTCTGTGTATATTTTCTCCGCGCCCGATCATTTTCCCACATTTTTAAACCAAGAGATTAATTAACCCTATAGGTTAATTAATAACCTCCCTAGCCAATCAAATCACTCCTGAAATGATTAATTAACCGTTAAATGCGTCGGACCCACACCATTAACTCCCCGCCATCTCCCTGTTCCGTCAACCGTCAGTTCACCCGCTCCAAGATCGACGGCTCTCGTCAATTCCACTGGCCATCCCCGGTCCGAGTGTTAAAGCGCGAAATCGCAACAGTTTTCAAATAGTACCATGGCCACGCGTCGTTTTTTTTGTGGATTCGCTACCTCTCCTCCCAAAACCGCCTTCTCTCAAAAGTGGTGCGGAAAAAACCGCTTACCTCCTATCCTCGATGACGCGTCCATCGTACATGCTGACGTCGTTAATTAAAACCTACCACCCTTTCAACTTTGTAAATAAAACACATTGCGTATGCGTCTTTTTCATTGTTCCGTGCGCAAGACAGTGTCCCATGCAAAATTCAAAAATCAGCCATTGTGGACTATTGACCGTTACTTTGTTGAAGAAAATCGCAATCGAGTGTTCAAGAATTCATCTGCTATAATCATCACCTGTTTAATCACTGTTCAAACACCCTAGTGTTGCTCTCACTTGATTGTGAAGTAAAACCCTTTGTAACCCATCTGCGCCACCTAAAACCTCTATTAACCAATTCGAGCATGGTTTACCTCCCAAAAATCATTCTAGATTCACTCCACAGACCTCTCAAAATCAAATGAAACCTTTTCGACCTCCCCTGCAAACCAATGTTTTCTTAACAATTTGTTCTGTTTTACAGGTAATCAGAAGACCACATCCTTGGATAAACAGTCTTAATACTATTCATAAGACTTGTTTACTCCAAGAGTGTTATCAAATCTATTCAAACAGAGGTTAGAAAGAATAACAGCTAAAGAGTATCAGTGGTTAAAGTGTATCAGGTAAAAGTCAGAATGAAAGTTAAAATGAAGTTACAGAGCAGTCAAAGGTAAACAGTAAAAGTAATTACAGAGGCAGTAAAATGGTAAAAAGAGGAAATGAAAATACTTTCACCAACATTGAATTTTGTCTAAAGTGAAAGTAAAATAGTCAAAAGAACAAAAAAGTGAAAAGATGAAAAACACAACAAGAAGTAATATTTTTGCAGAAATTGCATGTTTTAGTCATTATTTTTCAGAAACTATTGTGATCAATCCAAGATTAATTTTACGAAACTGAAGGAGGTTTATTTTCTTAAGTGGACCATCTACAAAAACCTCTCTCACTTTTATAACATCTATTATGGTTTTGGAAATATTAAACAATGTTGGAAGCACGTTTTGCAGAAATTTCCTGTTAAGTCATCATTTTGCATAGAATATTTTGGCCAATCAGAAATACATATTACAAAAATTAAGGAGGTTTTTGTTCTTAAGAGACCCATCTACAAAAACCTATCTCAGTGGTTTCACATTGATTTCAGACTGAGAGATACATGCACATATTTACAGGCTATTTTTCAGACTCTGTAAAACTCTGTTTTACACATCGTTTTGCAGAGCCTATTGTGCACATATGGAGAGGAATTTTAGAAACGTGAAAGAGGTTTATCTCACCAACATATTTATCTACAATAACCTCTTTCAATGTTTACATATATATTACGGATTGAAAAATAAAAAGGTATCATTGGACCCCAAGTTTGCAGAATTGTTGGAGCAGATTGCACAAAGAAAGGAAGCAGTTAGTGACTTGGATGCCTCATCATCAACTAAGAGTTGGATCAAATTCGAATTCTCCTCTTTTTCATCACCTATCCATAAAACATAGTGCCAAATAGATGCATTATTTTGAGTGTCCTTTACTTAAGTTCTATTTATGTAAAATAGTTGGAGAGATTTGTGAACTAATCTTGATATTTTTTCAAGATATTTTAGTTTAGAATTTGTATAAATACTTCAATATTGGAAGTATTTTGGGTGGATTCTTCTACTTTTCTGTAACATTGACTTTTGGAATAAAGTGATTTTTGCAGAAGTTTCTTTGTGGCTTGCTGGATGATGAATTGAAGCTCAAGAATTTTTGCAGGATTCATGTGTCAGACTACAGTTCAATAAGTCATTTCTATCTTGTGTTTTAAGTTTTATATATGTTTACTATATCACTGTGTTTTCATTTCTGAATAATTAACAGAAAAGGATTAAATCAGAAATTGCTTAAGTGTACTCTGATTTCAATTGTTTTTATTCTAAATGTTTTCTTCTAAACCGGTTATAAACAATGAATTCTTAATTGCTCTTGTTTCTCTGGTTTAAGAATTTGATTACTTAGTAAAGAATTATTAATTGCTATTTATTGGTAATCATTCACTTTCCCTAGTTTAAACATGTTGAAATATTCTTAATTGCCTTTCATCCGTTTAAAAATCCATTCCATTCACTTTAATATCCAAAATTGTTCTCTGTTTGGCTATCTTGCCCTGCTAAGCCATCTTTTGTGTAAAAACTTAATCCAGTAAAGCCATCCTTTTGACTCCATAGCCCAATGGCTTGAAATATTCAATCGTACCCTTAGTTGACGGATTCTAGCATTCAAATTCAAACAAAACCCCTAGACTTATAACTAGCCTAATATTTTCTAAGAACAAAGCTAAATTTTAAAGAGAGAGCCCTCTCTGGATACAGATTAGCTAGATTCTGTATCTGAAGGTTGGTTAGTGGTTACCTCGGACAACTTTCCTTTTCTAACAACTTCAAGGAAAATCTGAGTGATAACAGGTGGGACCGGCGGGATTATATGGTGGGGTTTGGTGGGGGCTATTAGATCTAAAGGAACAGACGATCCAGATCAAAGTGGAGATTTAGAATGGTGGATGAGGGGTCGAGAAAAAACGAAGACCCGATGGAGCAAGAACCGTCTGATCTGGATTAGATCGATGGTGGTGATTAAATGCAGGGGGATGGAGGGTACGGACAGGTTTGCAGGCCAAGTGCTTCCACAGTGAATATGGATCGTAGATTTGGGTTAATCGGACGGTGGAAGATGCATTGCGGAATCACACAAAGGCATGAATGGTGCCAGGGGAGGGGTGAACTTTGATGCGGCGATGAAGCGATGACCATCCGATCAGGAGGATCGATGGCTCAGATCATTTTGTAGAATGGTAGGCAGAAAGGCTTGGATGGGAGGAAAGCAATAATTTTATGGTGCGATAACCGTTGGATCTGCGAGATCAATGGCTTAGATCCCATTAGCAGGGGAAACCCTCGCACAGAGGAAATATAAAGAAACAAAGGAAAAAGGGCGGAGCGATGTCCAATAGCACGAAAGGGGCTTAAGGACTAAGCCGACGGTCGCAGGTCTCGGTTACATGGAGGAAGGGCTGAGAAATTAAGCCCACAGGGGCTTAAGTCTGACTTAATGAAACAAGTTGGTTTTTAAGGCCGAAAAAGGTTTTTTTAAGGTTTTTAAAGGTTCCGATAGATATAAAGAAGGGATTAAAACCAAATAAATGGGACTCATATGGTTTTAAAGGGAATTTTGAAGGAAATGGAGGGATATTTAATAGGAAAATATGACTGGAAGAGGGGTTCAAAGCAGTTTTCTTCAAGACAACAACAGGGCCTTGTGAGGACATCAGTGAGATGGACACTTTGGACAAATGGACATAGCAAGGCTTCAAGAAGTCATAAATTTGCTCCAAATTTGTTTCTTGAATACTTATAGACTTGTTTTAGCCATCATAGTATGTGAAAAATTTATAGATGGCTAACAACAGCTCCACTTGGGGATGGCAGCTCCTTGGAGGTGTCAAGAACCTCAGAAATTTATCTCTGGAATGTAGATCACTATCCTACACTTTGACCATCCTCTTTCTTCTTTGATTATGCTGCTTGAAAAGATGATCAATCATTACATCATAACAAATAAATTTCTCCCAAAAAACTACCTACACAGCCTACTTTCCTAACATTTTTTCTTCAGCAGGGTGCACTTGGACTTGCAAACCCTTCGACATCGACATTTTATTCTTTTGAAAACAGGAAGAACTAATCTAAATCTACCCTTATAACTTCCATGAGTCCAGATTAAACAATTGAACTCAAAAAATCTCTACCTAATCTACTATCTGCCAGGATTAAACTGTCTAACAGATCTGCATTCTCTACATTCTAAAACAGAAATTGAAAACACATTCAAACCAAGATTAAGCTTTCTGATTTGCTGTGATGGCTATGATATCAAAAACAAACTGCACATAGACCTTTATTTGCATAAAAGTAAAACAAAACTTGGAAGGCTTAAGATCTGAAAACAATGAGAGTCCTTCCTTCTTTCTTTCAGCTCTGATTTCAATCTCTTTGAGCTATCTTCTTCTTCTTTACCTAGTTCAAGTTTTCAGCATGTTAGGACTAGTTATTTTTCTTCTCTTTGGCTCAGGTTTTGATCTGATTTGAGCCATTCTTCATCCAACTTACAGGTTCAGGATTTAAGCTTGTTTGAACCTATGTTTTTCTATCCTAATCTAGTCTACTGATAAGCCAAGATTAAATTGTTTGGCTAATCTGATTCACTAACCTATCAACAGTAAATTGAAATATATATAGTCATGATTAGGCTATATGACTAAATAGTAGAGCTCTTTCAAGTAGTGGCATTTAGGCTTGCACACTTTCAGATTTTCTTTCTTTTTTGGTATGGGGCTGTACCTTTCTTCTTTTAATCTACCCTCTTTTTCTCTTTTCTAATTTTTTTTTATTTTTCTCTTTTCAAAACAAAACAAAGAAACGATATTTACAATGAAGAATGAAATATTTAAATAGATATTTCAGAAGAAATAATGTTTGAGCATCCTGCCATTGATAGGACCGCCAAACAGGTCTGTACCATCCATATCTTGTAGAAAAAATGCATTATCACCAATGAAATATTGAATGATGTAAGGGCCTTGCCATAAATTGTCAAATTTGCCATGTTTTCCCTTATCTTCTCTCCTGGAATCCCATTTGAGTACTTTTTCACCAATTTTGAAATCACTTGCCTTTGTCCTCTTATCAAACAACTTTTTGATATTCTCTTGTACTTTCTGTGCTCTGTTATAAACTTCCTCCCTAGTTTGTTGAAGATGTATGGTCTGATTTATCCTCCTCATCATGCTATCTTCCTCTGATTGTATTTCTTGAACCAGCTTCATCACTGGCACTCCTAAACTAGTAGGAAAAACTACATCTGCTCCATAAACCAGCTGATAGGGAGACATTCCACTTGATTTCTTTGTTGCCAATCTATCTGCCCATAAAGCATGTACCAGCTTGTTGTGCCATGACCTTTGATTTTTTTCCAGCAACTTCTTTATTATGTTTATCAGGCTCTTATTGGAAGACTCTGCCAGCCCATTGCCTTGAGGGTAGTAAGCTGTGGAATGACCAAGCATAATCTGATATATGTGACAAAAATCAACCATATTTTTACAACCAAATGCAGCAGCATTGTCAGTGATAATTTTCCTAGGACAGCCAAATCTAGACAAGATATGGTCTTCAAGGAATTTTATGATAACTGAGTCTGTGGCATTCCTAGAAGGGGTGGCTTCTATCCATTTGGTGAAATAATCAGTGGCTGTAAGTATCCATCTATGTTGGGCAGATGAGGCAGGATGGATTTCCCCAATGAATTCTAGGCCCCACTATTGAAAAGGAGCTTCAACAGTGATTGGTTGCAAGGGTAAGGGAAGTAGTTTTCTCTTTCCTTCAAAGATTTGGCATTTGTGGTAGGAAACTATCATTTTGTGGACATCTTGAAAGAGGGCGGGCCAGTAATAACCATCTCTAAGGATTTTATTACAATTGGTTTCCCAATAGAGATGGCCTCCACATTCTCCTTCATGAAACTCATGCTTGATCCTATCTGCATCAATCTCAGGCAAACATTTAAGCAATAAACCACTAGCATTATTCCAATATAAAATTTATCTAAAATGTAGTAATTAACAGACTTTAACTTCAAGAATCATGCCTTTGTTTTAGACATACCAGGAGGGGCATTGAGATTAGTAAGCACAAACAAAATATCATCATAACAAGATGAATTGAGGAAATGATCCTCAATAAGTGGGGCTGGTAATTCTTCCTGCCCATCTAATGCATCCATCATGTTTATATCAAGTACTTGCAAGTTAGATTCAACCATTAATTTTGCTAGGCCTTGACCCTTGATGAGTTTGGTGGGTCTAATTTCCAAATCATATTCCAATATCACTGCAATCCACTTTCCTCTTTTGCCATCAGGGCCTTGTGACAAAATATCTTTTACCACTATATGAGGCACAAATGCAATAATGTGAGAGTGTAATATATAAACTCTGAAATACTTCAAGGCTTTGACCAAAGCATAGGACTGTTTTTCCATGATATTATATTTCAGAGGTGTATCTCTTAATGCCTTGCTGAAAAATGCAATTGGATGCTCTTGTCCTTTTGGATTTTTCTGTAATAGGACAGCAACCACAGTATGTTCTGATGCAAATGAAAATATGAGGAAGTCCTTAGTGAAATTAGGACTGATTAGAACTGGTGTTTGGGTAAGTGCATGTTTGACCAGTTTAAAGGATTTATTTGCTTCTAAGGTCCATTTAACTCCTATCTCTTTCTTTAACATGTTTGTCATGTTCCTAAGGAGTTCTTCGAGGTTGGGTATGAACCTTCTTAAGAAATTAATATTTCCAATGAAGGATTGAAGTTCTTCGATGTTTCTGGGATGACTGATTTGCAATATACCTTCAACCCTTTTTGGGTCTATTTTAATCCCTTTTTTAGATATGATATGACCAAGAAGCTTACCTTCTTGGAGACCAAACAATGTCTTCTTGGGATTCAAGGATAGCCCATACTTTCTGCATTTTTCAAAGACCTTTCTTAGGTGTACTAGGTGTTCTTCATCTATTTTGGAATAGAATGTAATTTCATCTAAATAAATCACAATGAAGAGGCCTATTTCTTCTGAGAAAGAAATTTCCATGGCTCTTTGAAAGGTGGCACCGACATTCATTAATCCAAAAGGCATTTTCACATACATGAAAGTGCCCCAAGGAGTTGTGAAGGCTATTTTTAGTTGGTCATCAGGGAGTACCAATATCTGATTATATCCTGAAAAGCCATCTAGCAAAGAAATCCTCTTGGAACCAACTACCCTTCATAATATGTGCTCCATTTTAGGCAAGGGATAGTTGTCCTTTAATGAGGCTCTATTCAAGTTCCTAAATTCAATACAGAGCCTTATTTCTCATGTCTTCTTTCTTACAGCTACAAGATTAGATACCCCTTCTGAGTATCTCACAGGGACAATAATTCTAGCATCATACATTTTCCTAATTTCTTTCTCAACCAGAGGTAACCGCATAGGGTTTATTCTGCGTAATTTTTGCCTAAACGGTTTCTTGTTTTCTTTGAGTGGTATCTTGTGCTGAATGGTCTCTGTGTCATATGCCCTTAAATCTTCATAGCTCCAAGAAAATACATCAGAAAAATCTTTAAGCAACTCAATATATTTCAGTTTCATGTGAGCTGGCAATGTTTTAGATAATTTGATCATTTTAGGCTTGTCTTTACTGCCTATATTTCATTCCTCAATATCAAATTCAGTGGGTTCTATTGTTGGTTTCTTGGAAACATCATTAAAATCAAACAAGTCTTCTAGAGGTGCTAGTCCTTTGGGTAAGCCTTTGTCTTTAGACTGTAGTGCCTCTACGTCTTCTCTTTCTGAGTTTATGTACTCTTCTGTTTGATTTTCGAACTCTTTGGTTAGCAGATTTATTTCTGCCATGGGAGAAGGCTCTTTTTCAACAGGTTGTTCCTCATTAAGGCAGTCTTTATCATACTTTGAGTCTGAATAAGGCAATTCAAACTCATTTCTGAACTGCAGGAAGTCCTCTATCTATTTATCTCCCTCAAAGACCTGCCAATACTTTTCATTGTCTAGGACAGCTAGTCTATATTTCACTTGGACTATGAACTGTTTGTTGTCATAAGGTCTTTGACATGAACTAGCAGCACAAGCTAAACCATTGGCAAGAATTTTTTGGTTTCTAGGGACAAAAACTAGTTCATATTCCTCAAACGTTTTCAAAAGGTCCATGGCATCATTTCTATAGGCTCTTATTCTTGGATGTTTGGTAGTGTACTCTCCATTTATTTTCCTAATGATCAGTTCAGAATCTCCATGAACAACTACCCTCCTAGCTCCTAATTTCTTCAGTTCTTGTAGTCCTAAGAGGAGTGCTTCATACTCTGCTATGTTATTTGTGCATTGGAAGTTTAGCTTGTATGAATGACTTTCAGCATAATTATTCTCTGTGTTGTGGAGCCACACACTTGCTCTTGCACCAGTTCTATTACAAGACCCATCAAAACTCATACTCCAAAGAGGGCTAGTTTCAGACTTGTTTTTGTTTTCATTCTTGTCCCTTTTGTCCTATGTGTTCTGAATGTCATTATACAGTTTTATGGGTTCTGCAGCATGTTTATGTTGGTCTTTTTCCTTAGATTTTTCATGGATTTGAGGCCTTTCTTCTTGACTCCCATGATTTGCACTAAGATGGTGGACAGTGGGTTGTTCATACTTTCTGTTTTGTTTGCTGTAATTTTTAGATTCGGTAAACTGTTTGAGAGCCTCTCCCTTCCTATCCTTTCCTCCGATGTTTTCTGTTATGTTAGGTGATTGCTCACTTTCCAACTCTAGCTCATCAAAGCTTTCATCATTGTAAAGAATGAATGAGTCTAGGTCTGTATGGACATAATTAAGAGGGGAAATTTCTAATTTTTCTTGACTACTCACCATAAATTTCATGTGTGATTCCCTATAAAGTCTTCTAAGTTGACTAAAGACAGGGATGGTGGCATATGTCATGTCCATTTGCATGGTACCTTGAAGCTTAGCACCCCATGATCTTGAAAGAGGCATGCCATATTTTGGGGGTACATTAGCCACTACCACATCCATCGCTATGCATTTGGCTGGGATTTGGGTCAAGTTTACACAAAGATCTTTGATTAGGCCTAAGAATTTTACTCTACTGGAGTCAAAAGAATACAAATATTTATATGGTTTGGTTATATCAAGGCCTAATCTCTCCATGATTACTTTGGGCATGAGGTTATGTGAAGCCCCTGAATCATGCATAGAATTTTGTAAGATCTTATCATGGATATTCAAAATGACATAGAAAGGAGGGACCACTCCTTCTTGGAACTTTCCATCAATTTTAGGACCAAATAAAAGGTCTGGCTGGTCATCATTTAGGTTGATAGAGTCATTATTCTCTTCTATGTTCAAAGCTTTCAACACCTGACATTTATATACATCTTGAGTGACTAACTCAGTGAGGGGGACAACGATCTTGATTCTAGAAATTCCACTTTCCAAACTGAAAAGGAATTGATTCTTTGAAAGGCTCAAATCTGTCTTGTTAGTCACTAACTTATCAGCAAAATCAGCTTGCTAGTTTTTACTATGTACATCAGTTAAAACTATTTTTATAGGGGCACTAGCTGAAGTACTAGTGCTGTTAGGGTCAACACTCTATTTATCAGTGGTTTGAGTGATTTTCCCCTTGTTTTTACCAGAACTTTTAGCTACTATTTTTTGTTTTCAGCAGCCCTTCTAATCACCCTTTCAGATCTATTTTTAACAGCAGTTTCAGAGGTCTTTGTTTGGGGATTTTCTTGGTTCTTTTGTCTCCTGAGGTCATATTGCTTATGGACCTCCATGATGGCATTCTCAAAGCCTTGCTTATAGTCTTCAGATTCTAAGCCTTCATTATCATAATATGTATCTGTGGCCTAGTCATCCTCTGTGAAAAAGGTAGGGTCTTCATTACTTACTCCCAACATGTTTATAACAGTTCCCTCTAGCTCTTCTATCATTCCCTCATCTTCATCAAAATAATTTTCTTGAAATGGAGGTCTGATTTGTTGATCAGTATCTCTTTGTCTAATCTGATTGGGATCTCTTATGATATTTTAATTTCTATTTATGTTTTGAGGATTGGTTTGGTTTTCTCTAGGAGGGGTTCTTTCATTTAAATTGATCTTTTCCAGCATTCTTTCCATTACCCTCACTAGCTTGTAAAATTTGGCCTCAGATGAAGAAGTAGATGCCATAGTTTCATCTTTACATGTGACTCTTTTCTCCGTTCTCAACCTAGTTCTCTTCTCAATCAGATTTTCTTCCACACTAAGAGTTCCCTTCTGCATGTCTTCTAAAGTTAAGGGATCCCTTTCTCTTAGCTGATAGGCCATTTCAGGATCAAATCCTTCAGGGAATTTGTCCAAAGATGAGCCTTGTGGAGGTTTCAAATCTGGGGGTAGTGCGTTTTAAACACTATTAAATCTAGTGCAATAATTTTGAACACTTTCCCCAGTGTTTCTCTTGAGGTTGTTGTAATCTGAAAGTATTTGGAGAGGTTTCTTCCTAATTTACCATTTTTTTATGAATGTTTGATGTAAAGAAGGGAGATCATTTATACTATTAGGAGTTAAACCCTTAAACCATTTCTTGGCATCTCCTCCTAAACTTTGGGCAGAGTTTCTCATCTTAATGGTCTCATATTCTATTTCCATATAATCAAAGGCAGCGTTCATCTTTTCTACGTGCTGTTGAGTAGTACTGGGTTCATTTCCGGTGAAATGGGGAATTTTGGACTGATATTCATTGGGTAAAAGAACCAGAGGTTGTGGTAACAGTAGTGGAGCATACCATGCTGCCATGGTAGGATTCTGTGGGAGGAATGGAGTGGTTTGAACAATGGGTATATGGATGACAGAAGTGCTTGGACCAGCAAGAGATTGTTGAGCATATTTTGGGTGAGAGAAACAAAAGTTATGAATGAAATGAAGATCAAGAGGTGTGGATTGAGAGGTTTCTCTGCTGCTAATATGTTGTGGTGAACTTGGAGGCTCAAAGTCTATCTGATCTATACCACTAGGTGACTTGGTTCTTGGTAAACTTCTTGAAAAGGGTAAGTCGACTTGGGTATCTGATAGAGCTGTAAGGACTTTAGGCACGTAGTTAGCTCTATGAATGGTTCTAACAATAATTTTGATCCCTAGATACAGGAGACTTCCTAAGGATGTTTTCTAGATTATAAACTATCTTAGGAGGATTTAGGTTAGGATAGGATCTGGTATGAATTCTCTTTGAAGCCAGTATGTTAATATTTAGACCCAACGAAAATAAAGTTAGCCAGATATGACAATCTTTAGAGGCAAACTAGTCTTTAACAAAGAAAACTTAATCCTCAGAGTTTCCTAATCATGGGTGTGCACGATGTTTTAATGGTAGTGTGGGTTGTCCCAGTGGAGTCTTTGTGAAACCAGGGGTAATAAGTAGACCTATTGATCACCAGTGGATTCTTTTGGTCTTTTAGGAGTTGTGGAGTCGCCAGGTGGATGATTTTGAATGTTTTGAAGTGGGATGTTGTCCACCGTCAGCAATTAACTACCAATATAAGGATGTTGTGGGTCTTCTGAGCTCTTAAGGATGTATAAGATGTAATTCAATCATAATTTCTCCAGTATGATTGCCATTATGTTGGGGTCCTACGATTTAGCAGATTGGCATACCAAATGACAAGGCAACATCAGAACCACTTTGGAATCCTAGGACCTAGCCTTCCTGGATTCAGAGAGGGATCTTTGTATATGTGTTTTAGAATGATATGCTTTAAGGCTTATGATATGATATTAGGCTAGTTATGAAGCACAAGGGATTTTTTTGTTTATTGTTTGGGGATCATTAACTAAGAAAGTCATGTGAAGTGTGAAGGAGGGAATAAATTGAAGGATATTTCAACATGGAAAGATAGTTCAAGAAAAAGTGTCAATCCATGGGCTATGGAGTCATAAAAGGGTTTACTTGCACAACAACTTTTCAAGGTTTTCCATAGGGCAATTCATCTATATCAAAAGATATTTTTAAGTTGAGTTTTTGGTGTGGAACATTAAGAAGTGTGGTGAAAGAAGAAAACAAATAAGAAAACAAAGGACAACCTAAGATCAGGTAAGGAATTTTAACCTATCCTGCTTTCGGCATGCTTTCAAGGGAAAAAATTTGAGATAAACATAAAAAGTAGCCTAAGATCAAGTAAGGACTTTTAACCTATCCTTCTTTCGGCATAATCTTAAGGGAAATATTCAAAATAGTTGTTTAAGACTAAACAAGGGATAGGGCTAACCATAAACTTCCTTGATTAGGACTCTACTAAGCATGCAGTGAAAAGATCATTCAAGAACAACATCTCAAGTTCTACTCAGCAAGACATGGGCTTACCAACATTCCTTGATTGGTTATACTCTATTGATTCATTCTCAAACACACATTTGGAAGAAAACATAGAGATAAATATTATCAGTGAGAAATAGGGTACTTTGCAGTAAATCCTACTCTATATTTGTTGTTCTTTATCAGAGAAAATGGATAGTATGGAAACATAAGGAAAATAACAATTACAGTAAGAAAACATCACCAATAATATAGACCAGGATCCTATAAATCTGCTTGTCTATTTGATGTGAAAAACCAGTCACATACTCAAGTCCAATAGTTTTTACAGTCTGATACTTCTCTTCCCAACCTACTATATTACAACTACTCAGCTACTTCCACTTAATAGCAATTCAAACAATCAACAACTTTCCAACGCTTTACAATGAATCTTCAATGAGTACTTATAGGTGAATGAGGAGGAGAAGTGAATTAAATGGTCTCAATGGATCAATTAAGATAGAGTAGGGGTCCTTTCAGATGCTCCACTCTGTTTAATAAATATCACATTAACGGCTTGGACCATTTTAGTAGTTTTTTTTGTCTTTGAGGCATATCTGGCAGGCTGGTAATAACTCCATCGTGTGTTCTTTTGGAGATGTCTTCTGACTGTAGTAGTTCTGTTTAGGCTTATGTGCCAAGTTAAGTGAAAGAGTGGGCTTTGAGGCTTTCCCACACTTTCACAATAACTACTCTGACAGTTGAAATATCTCATGTTTGTAGTAACTACCAATTTTTTCCTTGGTAAGTAGAATGCAGATCATGGTGGTGGTCGAACATTCTGACTGAATTAACTGCTTTGATCTGACATGCACGAGGCCTTCTGTCTTGTGATTTGTCCTAGCTGAATGTTTTGAATTTAATTGATTTGTCTTCAACTGCGCTTTATCCTTTAACTGTGGATTAAGCCTTTTTATTTTCAGGTTTTGACTTTAATCCTTTCTCTTTATTCCCTCTGATACTCTTTACAGATCTTCGTGTTTCTTCTGCTTTGCTGGTGTATAGGTGGCTTTGGCACATTGTAAGGTTTCATAAAGGCATCGATGGTCATGACACATCGATCTAAGCTTGGAATTAATCGTTCGAGTCCCTTTCTCTATATTTATTAGACCTGGGATCGTCATCCTTGGCCTCTATCACCTTTAGTGACTGTGGGACGGCTTCTATGCTACAAAAATGCCATTAAACTTGCAAACAACAATAAACCATTATAAAATCCTGTGCGTTTTGGTTTTAACTACTTTAGAGGCTTGGGAGAGGCAGAGGAGCGTTTGCAGAGAAAGGAAGGATGCAGGAGAGGTGGAAAAACTCATGGCGGAAGGCAAAACCAGGGTTTAAATTGAATTATGGCGTGAAGTGGCAATGAGCAGTTTTGCAGAAAACCAGAGGCATGTTTCATGCTGGGTTTAGGCAATAAATGGTATTATATCAAACAGATGTGATATGGTCGAGAGGTCGAAATGTGTCCCTCTAAAACTGCCCATTTCGCGTTCCAAATGTACTATGGATGGGTTGGGTGAAACGGGCATGAAATGGAATGCTGACTGTTGGATCTGGGAAAATCAACGATGGAGATTGAAGGAAACACGATGAAAATCCCAGCGCGGTCGGGTGGGACTGGTAGGATTATATGGTGGGGTTTGGTGGGGGCCGTTAGATCTGAAGGAATGGATGGTCCAGATCAAAGTGGAGATTTATAATGGTGGATGAGGGGTCAGGAAAAAACGAAGACCCACTGGAGTGAGAACCATCCGATCTGGATTAGATCAATGGTGGAGATCAAACGCGAGGGGATGGAGGGTATGGACGGGTTTGCGGGTCGGGTTCCTCCGCAGTGAATATGGACCGTAGATTTCGGTTAATCGGACGGTGGAGGACTCATCACGAAATCGCACAAAGGCATGAATGGTGTGAGGGGAGGGGAGAACTGCGATGTGGCAATGAAGCGATGACCATCCGATCCGAAGGATCTATGGCTCGGATCATTTCAAAGAATGGTAGGCAGAAAGGCTTGGACGGGAAGAAATCGAAAATGCGAAGGCGCGATAACAGTTGGATATGTGAGATCAACGACTCAGATCCCATTGACGGGGGAAACCCTCGCGCAGAGGAAATATAAAGAAACAAATGAAAAAGGGCAGAGCGATGTGTGATAGTGCGAAAGGGGCTTGAGGACTGAGCCGACGGTGGCAGGTCCCAGTTACATGGAGGAAGGGCTGAGAACTTAAGCCCACAGGGGCTTAAGTCTGTCTTAATGAAAAAATTTGGTTTTTAAGGATGAAAAGGGGTTTTTTGAAGGTTTTTAAAGGTTCTGATAGATATAAAGAAGGGATTAAAACCAAATAAAGGGGACTCATATGGTTTTAAAGGGAATTTTGAAGGAAGTGGAGGGATTTTTAATAGGAAAATATGAATGGAAGAGGGGTTCAAAGCAGTTTTCTTCAAGACAACAATAGGGCTTTGTGAGGACATCAGTGAGATGGACCCTTTGGACAAATGGACACAGCAAGGCTTCAAGAAGTCACAGATTTGCTCCAAATTTGTTTCTTGAAGACTAATAGACCTGTTTTAGCCATCACAGTACATTAAAAATTTATAGATGGCTAGCAGGAGGAAGGATTCCTTCACTTGGCATATAATTTTGGAGGGATCTTGGACATATTTCAGATATTTTTCACCAGGCCAACTATTTCCCATCATTTCCAGCGTTGTTCCAGTTGGGAATTGCGTTATTTTTTAGGGCAGCTTCAGTGAGGGATCTTGTGGCTCCTTTGGAGTGTTTTCCTGTGATTGAAGGGTTAAGCCTTTCATTGGAGGAGGCCTTTGAGGGGATCTACATAAAATATGCTATATTTCATCCTTCTACACTCATGTGCTTTAGTTTGCAGTGAATCTTCAGCCCTAGGGCTTTAGATCCCATCTTATTCAAGGTGTATTTCTGAAAACCCTTTCTAGGTTCTTTGTAGGAGTTTGTATAAATCCTAGATCTGTATTTGTCATATTGTTTGAGGCATATAACATCCCTAAATATTTTGTACATTCTTTTTTTGTAGCAGTGTGTTTATAACTACGTTGTAGCAGTCTTCCGACATTTTGTGTTGTAGCAGCAATTCATATTCAGGAGTGATTGTTTATGGGAGGATTGTTTCCTCATTGTATATGAGTGATGCCTCACTATTTTGTATTGATTTTCTGACATAATACATGATGATATGTATCCATATTGGTCTCCAATGTTAATGAGTTGATTTACACTACTATTTCCAGTTTTGTGTTCATATATTGCTACTTCCCCATTTTGGGATACTACAATTACCAAGAAGCTCAAGACTTAAACGCTCACATGGGATGATGGTACTTAGTGGCCTGTTAGCCCCCTATGAAATTTTTGACAAGCAAATAGGGGGCTAAATTATTTTTGAGTCTTCAAGGAATGCATTTCCTCTGAAAACACAGTCTCCTTGAAGCCTCTTTGTGTCTTTTCTCCTTTGATCAAATCCCCTCTATTGGTTCCCCTTTTAAAAGCCTCTGAGGTAACAGCTGCCCTAAAGGCTCTCCTTTCTCCCCTTTATTTTCCCTCATTTAACCTCTTTTATTCCCCCCTTTTCTCCCTCTATTTCCCCATTTACTCCCCCAAATCCTCCAGAGTCATATTTAATCTCTTCCCCTACCCTTTGTTTTCCCTTCTTCCCCCTTTATTTCTCTATCGTTCCCCTTCCCCAGCCCTAAAATCCATTAAAAGGGGCTAAAACCCACTTTCCGACCTTATTCTAAGGCCTAGCCCCTTCCCCTTAACCACTTCCCCACATATAACCCCGCGCTGGGACCAAGCGCTTAAGTCCCGAGCGCCAATCGCAATCGGAAGATCGGCGGGGGTCCTTTTCCTTTGTAAACGCAAAAACCCCGATGCGATTTGTTTATAACATAAGTCTCGCGACGAGCTTTGAGCCGTCGATCTATCACAAGATCTAACGGCTGGGCGCTAATCGCAAACCCCCCGTCAATCGCAATCGCAACATGTCGTGTGTGCCCTTCGATCAATCGCAAGTTCTTCCTCCCGTCTCCCGATTGCATCCCGGCCGTCGATCTGCCCCGCGATCCGACGGTCCTCCGCTAATCGCAAGCCTTCTGCTCCTTCCTCTGATTGCAATCCCCCGATTTCATCCTGACCGTTGATCTGTCCCGCCGATCTAACGGCTAGCGCTCAATCGCATTCCCCCTCCCGATCGCAATCGCAAGTCCCATCTCTCTACCTCCGATTGCGATGCTCCGATTTAATCATAGCCGTCCATCCTTCTGCAGATCTGACGGCCATCGCAAGCCTCCCTACCCTCCACCCGATTTAATCCTGATCGTCCATCTCCCTGCTGATCAACGGTCTTGCGCCAATCGCAAGTCTGCCCGATCGCTGATCGCAAGTCCTTCTGTTTCTCCCCCGATTGCATCCCCACCATCCGTTCCCTTCCAGATCCGACGGTTGCCACTTAATCGCAACAGTTCTCTGATCGCAATCGCAAGCCTTAACCGCTGTCTCCCGATTCAATCATAGCCGTCCATTCTCCCCGCGATCGGACGGCCAGCGCTCAATCGCATTCTCCCCCCGATCGCCGATCGCAAGTTCTTCTCTCTGTCTTCCGATTGAATCTCCGCCGTCCATTCCTCCTCCAGATCGACAGCCAGCACTCAATCGCTTCATTCCTTCCGATCGCTGATCGCAAGCCTTTCCTCCGTCTCCCGATTCAATCCCAGCTGTTCATTCCTCCCCGAGATCAACGTTTATCGCTTAATCGCACCACCCCTCTAATCGCAATCGGAACTTTTTGAATGTGCGTTGCGATTTCCACTCGCTCCAACCGCCGATTGCGATTGTGCGATTTCATCTCCGTCGTCCGTTTCCTCCCGGATCTGACGGCTCAGGTTTCATCGCCCTCCGCCTCCGCCGGGTCCCACATTCATGCTCCGCTCCATTGTTTTTTCATGTTTTCCTTTGTAAATCACTCCAGTGGTCACATTTGAGTCTTTACACTATGTGATCATCTCGCCACCACTTTCATTTGCATCTCCGCTGTTTTTGCCGTTCCGCCACCATTCCTCCACCTCCTCAGCATTTCCTCCGCCACCACTGCCCGGGTTTTAAACAGATTTATTTCAGTGTGCGGATGGTACAAAGATGGCCAGTTCAGCATTGCTAGCGACCAGCAGAAGGAGTTCGAAGGGGGTTGGTGCCTGTTATTAATAAAATTAAATTTTTTGCCCCGTATTAAAAGGACCAGGGCGCAGTTGAAGACTAATGCACACACAACAAGTCTTATCTGTGTGTATTCCAGCAGAGCGTTTTCTCCAGAAGTACACCTTCCTACAGCAATCTCCGCCCATAAGCAGTAAATTGCACTGACAGAACTTCTCAAGAGACTGTCAAGTAGCATTAAAGAAGCATGGAGGGACCTACAGATCATTCCATCCAGTTCATTTATTCCAGAATGGCAGCACAGAGCTCCAAGCTCCAGAAAGGACTCCAAAGAAATATCCGAGGTCAATTTCCGGCCTGACAGAGATCTTCGAACCAGATTACAGAGCCGCAGAGCCATTAAGCAGTATGGGCGTGGACACTTCCACCAATTATGTCTTAATGAGATTCATTTATTGTATATCCTACCACTGCTTCTTCCTCTTCTCCTATAAAGATCCCCGAGAACATAATGTAAAGGTTGTTGTCGGTTGCCCGGTTGTTGTTGTTGCCTTGCTGGGCATCTGCTGTTAGAGGGATTCAGTTTGACTGTTAGAACAGTCGTGGGAGGGAATAACAGAGTAGTTTGTATGTAATAGGCTGGGAGGAGAAGTCTGGACTGTAACAGCCATTGAGCTTATTGTACATGACTGGTTTTGCATCAATTAATCAAATCACATTTCACAGGATCCTGGTCTATTACTATAGGTGATGTTTTCTTACTCTGTTTATTACATTTCCATATTGTTTCATGTTCTTCTGGTAGGCATCAGAATAATGGTATAGGATTCACCCTTGTTAGGTGCCCTATGCTGTCTGCTCTCCCTACCTTTATGTTTTCCACCCTATGTGCTGTCTAAGAGTAAGTTCATGGGTTTAACCAGTGCAGCGGATGTTATTGCCTACTGGCTGATGTATGAACTTGGGGGTTTGCCACTTGGATGCTTCTTTGTCAAATCTATCTCCGTTTTTTCCCTTGGAGTTGCTAAAGCAGATCTGGAGTTAAATGACCTCTGGTCTGATCTATAAGCAGCCCCTTTGTCTCTTTGAGAGCTGCCTTTGAGTATGTCCAAGCAGGTCTGGAGTTAAATGACCTCTGACTTGATCTATAGACAGAAATTCGGTTGCTTTCCTTCTTTCACTTTCCTCTTTAATGTTCCATCCCATCATCTATCTAAAAGATCCTTTAGTGTAGATGACTTGCCCTTTGGAAGCCTTGGCTAGTTGTTGCAAGTAATTCCCTTTCATGACTCCATAGCCCAATGGATGGCACGGTCTTGGCCCATTCTCCTTGCTGAAACATCCTGCTGCTTTGTTCCTTTTCTCCCATTGCTTTCCCAGTCCATGATCTCCTAACCAACCCAGCAACCTTCCAACCAAATTATTTAAACCCCCCTCTGTGCTTCATAACTAGCCTAATATCTCAATTCGAGCTTCAAAGATAAATCATTCTTTGTTTATTGGAGAGATCCCTCTCCGGGTCCAGGAGGGCTAGATCCTAGGGCCCCAAAGTGGTTCTGATGTTGTCTCATCTTTTGGTCTTGCCAATCTGGCCAAAACATGGAAACCCCAACATAATGGCGACTCCACTGGGGACGAATCTAAGAGTCAAGAACCGCTGATAGTTGGTCTATTTCCCATTGTCGTCACCAACATAATGGCGACTCTACTGGGGAAGGGACCGCGTTGCATCTAGATTGGCTTCTAATTGCTGATGGTGGACAGCATCCTACTCCAAACATTCATAATCATCCACCTGGCGACTCCACACTCCCTATTATCCAAAGACCAAATGACTCCACTGGTGGAAGACTCTGAACTGGTTGTGAAGATACAATGACCTCTTTCTGATTTACAAACATGCTTCCACGCATACAGAGAAGATATGCCCCAATGAGCAGGGAGCATATCCCTGGATTTCCACACAAAATGCCTGAAGTGGACTGGTTGAAAAACCTGCCTACCTTTCAGGGTGAAGACTCTGAGGACCCCTTGCTACATCTCATCAGGTTTCATATACATCTGCGGAAATTTAAAGTTGAATGGCACGAAGACTGCCTAATGAAAATGTTCATGGCAACACTAGAAGGAAAGGCTAGGGTCTGGTATGAATGGTTAGAACCTCGGAGTTTGTTTTCCTTAAAGGACATGCACCAAGTATTTTATAGAAACTATAAAGGAAAATCTCCATCCTTATCATGGGACTGTTGTGATCAATCTCAGAATATCATACAATACCTGTTATATATTGATGAGGATTTGGTTAATATGCAATCAGAAGATCTGTTGATAGCCATTCAAGAATTTCATATGCATCCTAGCTACCAAAAGAACATGGATGAATCGAATGAGGGAGAAAACAATCAAGAGGCTGTGGATATTTTCCAAGATATTCCTGAAAACTCGGTTGCTGATTCATCATCCCTTATGGTTGAGGCTCAAAATGACATCCAGCCTCAAATTCAATCTTCAGAGGAAACAGAGAGCTGCTGCACCTCTGCACAAAGGGACACCAGACCGTCCTCCCCTTTGACAGATGAAGAAATAGATCAGATCATCAATAGACAGCGAGCCTCTGATTTTTTTTACAGATTAGACATCCTTGCCCATTCATCTGATGAGATTTATTGCATAGAGTTGAAAAGCTCAAATGTAAATCAGAGTGAAGAAAAATCTGCTGACGGTCTAGTATGTCCGGTTGGTAGCATTACTCACATTCATGACTCTCCTATCTTTGACCTATCTGATGATGATGTTCTCCAAACAGAAGAAAATCTTGTAGGGTCATGATTAGTAGACTTATGGGAGGAGAATCGATCCTTGTCACTTCCAGAGAGTAATGAGCCAACGCAGGCAATTTATGACACTAATGGGGAGAGCTATGACAGTATAATAGCAGATGAAGATTCTTTGAATCTTCCTTCTGCTTTACCGCAGATCGTCAGTGAGACTGGAAACCAGCAGTTTTTCCTTTCAGAAGATGAAGAAGAGATTCTCGAGCAGGATGAAAGCAAAGAGCCTCCTCTTGAAAAAGAGGAAGCAAAGGAATACACCCCTGCTCGAGAATACATGGATCTCTTCACAGAGCTCAGCACACCAGAGCAGAATACATCAGAGCTCCAAGAGGACAGCACTGCCATATACGATGAGTCCTCCAGTTCAGAAGATGAAGGAGACACTCTACTCCAAGAGAGTCTCATTCTTGATCCAGTGGAAGAAGAAGAGATCCTGGTCGAAGCCAGCCTGCCAAATATTCATAGCCAGGTATCTTTTCATGATCCTTATGCACATTTCCTGCATACATTTGGAGAAGGATCAAAGGTCTTGCTTAGCAGCATGTTACAGACACAAAGAAATTTTTTCAAAGCTGTTGTTTTTGAACAAAAAGAGTGGGAGCTGCCCTGCCTATCCAGCATGCTCAAGGATTTGAGCAAGAAGGACCAGCCATGGGATCACTTGAAGGACTGGTTACATTGGAAGACCATGTTTGTAAGCTAGACTTGTAAATATTTCAGTTAGAGTAGGGTAGGTAGGAAGCTCAATAAAGCTCAGTACATGAGCAAGTAGATTAGTTGTTTCTTTTTCTGTCTTATAATGTAGAAAAGAAACCTGCTAGACAGTCTAATCCTGGCAGGTAGTAGTGTAGGTAGAGAAGCATATGGGACCAACAGTCTAATCTGGTCTCATGGAGTAATAAGGGTAGAAGTAGATTAGGTTTATTTTTCCTGTTTGTAAAAGTTAATGATGTAAAGGGTCTGCAAGTCCAAATGCACCCAAGAAGAAAAAATGTTAGGACTATAGTGTGGGTAGGTAGTTGTGTGGGAGAATTTTATTGCTGATATGTTGTCTTCATAGTTTGTGGCAGCTGATCAAGGAAAGAAAAGGATGGTTCAAGCAGCAGGCATCTGGCCTACACCAAGAGATCATCTTCTGGTTTCTTGGCTCCTTCAAGAAGAAACCATCCCCATGTGGAGCCACTGTTAGCACCCCTATGAAATTTTTGACAAGCAAATAGGGGGCTAAATTATTTTTGAGTCTCCAAGGAATGCATTTCCTCTGAAAACACAGTATCCTTGAAGCCTCTTTGTGTCTTTTATCCTTTGATGAAATCCCCTCTGCTGGTTCCCCTTTTAAAGCCTCTCTGTTATGTGAAGAAATGCCCAGAGGCCTCCTCTCCCCTTTATTTTTCCCTCATTTAACCTCTACGTCTTCCCCTTTTCCTCCCTTCTATTTCTTATTTGTCTCCCCCAAATCCTCCCAAATCCCATTTAATTTTTTCCCCTACCCTTTGTTTAGCTTTCTTCCCCCTTTTCCCTCTATCGTTCTCACCTTAAAATCCATTAAAAGGGCTAAAACCCACCTTCTCCACCTTATTCTAAGAGCTAGCCCCTTCCCAACTACTTCCCTGTCATAACTCTGCGCCTTGACCAAGGCACTTAAGTCCCGAGCACCAATCGCAATCGGAAGATCGACGGGGGTCCTTTTCCCTCCTTTGTGGGAACTAAAACCATAATGCTACTTGTTAATAATATAGTCCTCAACAGCTTTGAGTCACAATCTATCACAAGATCTAACGCCTGGCGCCAATCGCAAACCCCCCGTCAATCGCAATCGCAACATGTCGCGTGTGCCCTTCCATCAATCGCAAGTCCTTCCTCCCGTCTCCCCGATTGCATCCCGCCCGTCGATTCCCCCCGCGACCCACGCGGCCCCGCGCTGGACCGTGGGGCCTCTCCGTCTTCCTCCGACGACCCCCACCGCATCCTGACCGTTGATCTGTCCCGCCGATCTAACGGCTAGCGCTCAATCGCATTCCCCCTCCCGATCGCAATTGCAAGTCCCATCTCTCTACCTCCGATTGCGATGCTCTGATTTAATCATAGCCGTCCATCCTCCTACAGATCCGACGGCCATCGCAAGCCTCCCTACCCTCCGCCCGATTTAATCCCGACTGTCCATCTCCCTGCTGATCAACGGTCCTGCGCCAATCGCAAGTCCGCCCAATCGCTGATCGCAAGTCCTTCTGTTTCTCCCCCGATTGCATCCCCACCGTCCGTTCCCTTCCAGATCCGACGGTTGGCGCTTAATCGCAACAGCGCTCCAATCGCAATCGCAAGCCTTCCCCGCTATCTCTCGATTCAATCACAGCCGTCCATTCTCCCCGCGATCGGACGGCCAGCGCTCAATCGCATTCTCCCCCCCGATCGCCGATTGCAAGTTCTTCTCTCTGTCTTCCGATTGAATCTCCGCCAGCCGTTCCTCCTCCAGATCGATGGCCAGCGCTCAATCACTTCATTCCTTCCGATCGTTGATCGCAAGCCTTTCCTCCGTCTCCTGATTCAATCCCAGCCGTTCATTCCTCCCCAAGATCAACGGTTATCGCTTAATCGCACCACCCCTCTAATCACAATCAGAACTTTTTGAATGTGCGTTGCGATTGCCACTCGCTCCAACCGCCGATTGCGATTGTGCGATTTCATCTCTGCCGTCCGTTTCCTCCCAGATCTGACGGCTCAGGTTTCATCGCCCTCCGCCTCCATTGGGTCCCACCTCGTACGATATTTCTACCACATTTCATTGCATTTCATGCATTTTCTTTGTATTTCCTCCATTATTCAAACCTTTGTGTTTTACATTAAGGTTTAGTGAATCGCCCTCCACCATGGCTGGGTCCCGCTTCCACGGCTCCGCACCATTGTGTCCGTTGTTTCCACAGTCGTCACCGCCTTTCCTCCACCGCTCCGCCACCACTTCTCCAGCCTCTACAGCATTTCTCCACCACCGCGGCCCGGTTTGCAACAGGTTTACTCTACGGTGCAGATAGTACAGAGAGGCCAATTCAGCGGCCAAACGAGACAACAGAGGTGGGTTAGAAGGGATTTAAGTCTGTAATTAAAGATTAATGATTATGACCCTGCATTCAAAGGCTTAAGGCACTGTTTGAAGACTAATGAGCGCACCAGCAACGCCATAACTGCGCTACCTAACAGCATGACCTTTTCCTCCTGAGGTACACCTTCCTACAGCACCTCCATATCTCATCAAGCCCTGAAAAGATTAATTGCGCTGTCTGAAATCCATTTAGGACAGTCAGGCAGCAGTTATGAGGTATGGAGAGCCTCGCGGATCTTTCACCCAGTTCATTTATTCAGAAGGCTAGCACAGAGCTCCAAGCACCAGAAAGGACTTCAAAAAAATATCCGAGGTCGATTTCGGCTTTGTGGGGAGATCTCCCAAAGCGTCCTACAGTACACATGCTTTGCATTTTTCCATTAAAACGTGTAGGCGGCGGACACTTCCATGGAATTTTGTTTTAATTGGATCAATTTAATGGTTCATTTACTTAATTGTTTCTTCCTCTTCTCCTATAAAGCGATCCTAGAGAACATAATGAAAAGGTTATTTGTTGTTGCCTTGCTTGAGCATCTGGTTGTTAGAGGATTCGATTTGTTGTTAGAACAGCCTTGGGGAGATGGGAGGGAGTAGCAGAGTAGTTGTATGTAATAGGCTGGGAGGAGAAGTCTGGACTGTAACAGCCATTGAGCTTATTGTACATGACTAGTTTTGCATCAATTAATCAAAGCACATTTCACAGGATCCTGGTCTATTACTATAGGTGATGTTTTCTTACTCTGTTTATTACATTTCCATATTGTTTCATGTTCTTCTGGTAGGCATCAGAATAATGGTATAGGATTCACCCTTGTTAGGTGCCCTATGCTGTCTGTTCTCCCTACCTTTATGTTTTCCGCCCTATGTGCCGTCTAAGAGTGGGTTCATGGGTTTAACCAGTGTAGCGGATGTTATTGCCTGCTAGCTGATGTATGAACTTGGGGTTTGCTTCTTAGATGTTTCTTTGTAATCTTATCTTTGTTTTTCTCTTGGAGTTGCTAAAGCAGACCTGGAGTTAAATGACCTCTGGTCCGATCTATAAGCAGCCCCATTGTCTCTTTGAGAGCTGCCTTTGAGTATGTCCAAGCAGGTCTGGAGTTAAATGACCTCTGACCTGATCTATAGACAGAAATTCGGTTTCTTTCCTTCTTTCACTTTCCTCCTTAATGTTCCATCCCATCATCTATCTAAAAGATCCTTTAGTGTAGATGACTTTCCCTTTGGAAGCCTTGGCTAGTGGATGCAAGTAATTCCCTTTCATGAATCCATAGCCCAATGGATGGCACTGTCTTGGCCTATCCTCTCTGCTGAAATATCCTGCTGATTTGTTCCTTTCCTCCCACTGTTTTCTCAGTCCATGATCTCATCACCAACCCAGCAACCCTTCAACAAAATTATTTAAAACCCCCCTCTGTGCTTCATAACTAGCCTAACATCTTATTTTTGAGTTTCAAAGATACATCATTCTTTTCTCTATTTGGAGAGATCCCTCTCCGGGTCCAGGAGGGCTAGATCCTAGGGCCCCAAAGTGGTTCTGATGTTGTCTCATCTTTTGGTCTTGCCAATCTGGCCAAAACATGGGAACCCCAACAGATGCCGTAAAGCCCAGTGCGGGTCTGCACATCGACAAGACACTGTTTTAATTCAAACACAGTTAAAGAGTATCAGTTTTGAAGACAGAGCACAACAGATGAAGATTGAAGACAATTTTTATGGGGATTACGGCTAAGACAGTTATCAAAAACCTAATCCCCAATCTAAAACACAGTTTAAAGGAAAACCTAAAGTGTTTTATCAGATAGAAAGGTTTCCACCGCTTCAACTGAGGCGAATTGATTCCTCAGCTACTACAAAGATCCACCTGTCGCCTTAAGCCATTCAAAACAGAGGCCGAAGTTATTGATTCAGGAAATATCTGCCTCCAGCGCTGCCAAGAAGTTAATTCTGCCGAAGGAGTGTAATAGTAAATAGCTGCAGAGTTGCTCCAGACAGAGCATAGAGCCTCAAAGTCAAATAAAGCTCCCACCGAGCTTTGATATTAATTATAAAACATTAATACAGTGATCCACCTGTACACTTATCCATCGAACCCCTCAAGAGGCCGAGAAGTCATTTAATCTGTATTAATGGTTCACGAGATATTTTTGTTAGTTCTCACCTCCTCATCTTCTTATAAGTACTTCTTCATAAGATGAGAAGGTTGGTTGCTGTTTGATCACAAGTTGTAATATTGAAACTCTCTGAAATAAATATACAAGTCTGTTGAAGTTGAAAATAATTTGGAGTCTTGGATGTCTTGATGATGCCGTTGCATGTCTGTTCCTGAGAAGGCTCTATCATTGGATCCATGAGCTTAGATGTTGGTGAAGTGCTCTGAACTGTTAAATGTTTTTCCCTTGTTTTCATTATGTTCCATAATTTCTTACTACAGTAGGCTGAAAGTTTTAGGCTAAGAAATGACTCCTGGAAGCACCTTAGACATGTTCACCCTTCACTGTTTTATGTTTTCTTCTGCTGAAGTATTTTAGAGGCTTTAAACCTTCTCTTTAGTCTTCATGCTCGTTTATTTCCTTGATAGCTCAAATAGTTGGTTTCAGCATGTTATGGTTCTCCCTACTTGTCTACCATCACTTGAAAGCCGTTATTGAAATCTCCCTTCGAAGTACCATTGTCTTAAGTTAACCAAAGAGGTCGATTTTGATCTTACCCTTTGCCCCTGCTTAAACAGTTGTTTTGAAGGTCTTTATAGTTGCAAACACAGATGTTATTTAGGTGTTCCCTCTTCTATGAATGCAATTATCGGTGAATCTTTTATGTTTTCTAAATCCTTTAAAATAAGATCTTTGAGGAAATAGGGTGTTCCCCGAATCTTAGATTTCATTTTAGAAGTTGTCTTGAAATCATTATTTTCTTAAAGAATGTTTGTAGAATTTATGGTTAGCCTTGTCTATCAAATATCTCTTTATTGATAAGTTATGTTTCTCAAGTTCCCTTTGTTGAGAATTAAATTTCTTTTTCCAAATCATTAATGTCCATCTCATTCCAAAACAAAGGATCCTGTGGCCAAGTTATATTTGCCCTTTGATATCCCATATCCCTTGAAGAGTTTGTCATGATCTTATTTTGACTCCATTTCCCAATGAACCGGATATTTCCTCTTTCTGTCTATCTTTCCTAGACCTTTCATATTCTGCTGTATCAACTCAACCCAACCAAAAAAACATCTGCACGTAATAACTAGTCTAAAATTCCATAACCAAAGCAAACAATATAAACCTTTGCAAACAAATATTTGAGAGATCCCTCTCTGAGAATAGGAGGACTAGATCCTGGAAATCTAAAGATTGGTTCTGATGTTGCCTTGTCTTTTGATTTTCCAAACTGTCAAAACACGGGGAACCAACAGAAAGTTCTTCCGAACCCTCTTAATCTTAAGATATCTTATGCATTGGTCCTTTGCAACTCAGGGTTGTCTCTAGGTGTGACAACATCTTTTTGGCATTGTTGCCGGGGAACGAATTTGAATATCTTATCTCGAGGCATGACAAGAACATTCACCCTTCAAAATTAGGTGAGCACAAAGGGTTTAGAGTTGTATATCCCTCACCTTGGAAACTCTACTGTCCTTTGAAATATAAAATCCATTTGCAGTCCTGGCTTATCAAAAGCCCCACCTAAGGTTAGATACCTCTGAGTTAGGAATGCCTTCCATATATGACCCAAAGAAGATCTTATTCAAAAGAATCTGGAAAGAAAATAAAGCTACTCATATTGACATACCTAGATTCTCTATTGAAGACTCCCCATCTTCCTCACATAAATCTCAAGCTCAAGGCCCTGGTTCCACTACACGAGTCCTTGAATACCCACCAGATAATCCTTTCCCTGAAAAACCAGAAGTAAAAGACGAAGCTGAGTCAATATATATTTCGAGATTTGTCTTACATCCCACTCCCTAAGCTGAAGAGATAAAACAGGTAACCATCACTGAGATTCCATTTTCTCAAGAAAATTTACATACTACCCTTCAGTTTACCCCTTTTGTCATTCAGCCAAATCAACAATGTTCTCAAGAGAAATGTTGTATAAGAAAAAATGTGCAACATAAACGCAGATCAAGACTTAGTTCCTCTTATTGATGTTCTATGGGTCTTATTTATGGAATTTCATCTAAAAAAAATCGGTTTAGATATACTAAACAGATATCCCACAAACTAGACTAGCTAAAAAGCACCCAAAGAGGAAGGTTGCAGCCAAATGCAAACACTGCCTCAGGAATTGCGCAGTTTTATCAGATATTTAGAGGAGATCAGAAAGGGGGTTCATATTTCAGTAATACAGTAGCAAATAATCATTATAATGAAGCTCTTTCAATACATAGTAGAAATAATGAGACAATATAGAAATAATTCTTCAGAAAAGATAGCTAGAACAGATGTACATTTGCAGAAATGGCTCAACAATGTTATTTTTAAGGAGCTTCAGTAGCTGGAAGTTAAAAATCAGATCTAGGGCAGATTTGTGGACAAAACATCAGATATATTTCAAATCTGGAAACTAGATAGTGTTCTCGTCAAGAT
>JAXQQM020072152.1:0-92218 GCA_034641835.2 Pinus albicaulis | reverse complement strand
AAATGGCTCTCTGGCCCTCCTTAGTTGAGGATTAGCTTGTGATCTAACCAATTGTCCTTCCCCTCGTTAGTGCTAGTCTGCACTTTCCTCCGATCAAACATGCTCTTACAAAGTGATTTTATGGTGTCAAGGTCAAATTTTGTCATTTCAGTGAGTCTTCAAGTAAAATTTGGTCACTAGGTATTAGGTCTAGGGTTTGTTTTCACTCCTTTCAAAGTTGTCCAAATGTCGGTCCATGTCACCATTCAGCTGATTGTACCATCATTCAGAGGGTTTTCATCATCATTTCAAGTTCCAAAGGGTCATTTTACACCTTGTTCATGCTTCAGTTGTGCCTAGGTAAGGTTCATTTCCCTCTCCTAGGGTTTTCGAGGTAATTTCTTTTGGATTGCCAAATCATCAACAAAACTTGTATCCTGATGTTCATACACCTTCCCCTATCCTTAATGTACCATATTAAACACTTCCCATCACTGATATCCCCCAAATTCCTCATTTTCACACAAACCCTAGTTTCTTGCTACAACTTGGAAATTTTCTAGGCTAGGCATGTGTTTTGCCCTTTTGGACCCCTTCCCCTCACTCAATTTATGAAATTCCACTTTCCCCTACTTCCTAACATCCCTCCCTACTTCCCCAAATTTTCTCAAGAATTTAGAAGCCCTTTATCCCCTTCATTTCGCTTCATTTCGACAAATCCCATGTTCCACACATCGGGATAGGTTTTACTCCAATGATGTTTCTGAGAAATAAAAGATGAATTTGGGAAAATTGAGAGAGGTTTTTGTCCAAAATATGCCAAGGAAGAAAAAAATCCTTCATTTTTTACACAGATGTCATGGTTTTAGAGAAATTTCAAAAATACAGTCACCTCAAGAGAATTGATGCACCTCTGAAGTGACCTTGGGAAAATCAAGATTTCTCTTAGCGTGTTTGGCCAAATGACTTGGTTGATGAGTCAAATGATAACTAGACACAAATATATTTCCAATGAGCTATCATGAGCTCATTTTTGAGTTGAGGAATACCTTCAAAATTTTACTGCAACAACACTCTCTCTTGAGGCAGCCTCATTTTTCACATTTTGACCAGTCTTGGGAGATTTGATTTTTGACAGGGTAAATGAACTCCAAATTGACAAAATTCCAGTTGGGTTGGAAATTAGACTCAATAAGATTTCCAAAAAGCTATCCTGTGCCCAATTTGGACACTACGAAGGCCTCCAAAAGCCTCCTGAAAAAAGGCGCTATGCATTGAGATGGCGCTACGCATTGGGCAGTGGTTTGCAGTGTAATTTTGTAACTGGCACTACGCATTGAGATGGCACTATGCATTGGGATAAAAAACTTGAAATCCATTCAAATATTCCACCAAAGCTCTCAAATTGCTAAATTCTTCATTTCCCAAGTAAGTTAACATCCCTCCATGACCAATGAATGAATTTCTCTTGGTGCTTATGGTGATTTAATGAGAAAAAATCAAAACCCTACCTCTTTACATTTCTTGCCAAAAGCAGTTGCATAGGGTTTGCAAATTGCATGTTTCACTGCCAATTCCACTACTAGCCATTTCTCACTCCCTCACTCCTTAATTCCCTCAATCATTTTCTCCCTCTCTTTACATTCTCATCTACCCATTCCACATTTCCCATATCCCTAATCAACTAGCCCTAAATCCCTAATCCCACTATCCCAAATCCTAGTTAAATATCCCAAAACCCTAATTTCCATCCCAAACCCTATATATCATCCCCTAAACCCTTTCATTCCCTAAAATCCTACAACTAGCATGAAACCCTCCCCTCATCAGTCCCACTCATCCATGGCGCTCAAAACATGAAGGCAAAGTTAAAGAGGGCATTAAAGCATTGCAAAAGGCATGATAGACTCCAAATTTTGGCCGAAGCTTCTTTGGATCAGCATAGTGCTTTATTTTGGATATTCAGCCCAAATTTCAAGAAATTTGGGAAACTTTTTGTCAATTTTGATTTTTTTGGCCTTAACACAGATTTTACTGCCCGACGCATAGCGCCACTTGGCGCGTGCTTATAATTGGCAGCTCTTCTTAAGGAAAAATTTTCATTTCTGGATTTTTCATCAAAATTTATGCATTTCTACCCATTACCTAAGGATTTTGACAAGTTTTGGGTTGCCTAAAGGGTCAAAAACACCTTAAAAATGGCCTTTCTGCCACTTTTTGGACACACAGGAAGCAGTGTTGGGAGATTTGATTTTTGGTGGAGAAAATGGAAACCACATTTAGAAATTCTACTTGGGTTGGAAAGTAGACAGGTAGAGCTTTCCAACGAGCTATCCTGAACTCAATTTGGACTCCGGGAAGGCCCTCAAAATTAGTCTCAAAGTGGCGCTACGCATAGAGATTTCAGGCGCGGCACATTGGGAATTTTGGCCTAGTTTTCACTCAGCTGTTCAGATTTTCGCCTAGTTTTGGCGAGTTTGACTTTTTTATCTCCAAATGTGAAACTCTTGATGTAGCTTAATGTAATTTCATAACTTTTATTTAATTTTGGCACATTTTTACTCATCCAAGTAGATTCATTCACCAAAAAGTGAAATGTAACTGAATGAATCAGTTTCCTATCTTATAGAGGCAAGTTGTTCCACTGCCTATTTTTCAGTTCTTAGTTTATATCTTGTTGAAACAGCTCCTAAAATAGTGATCTTGACCCCCAGAGGCATGGGGATGAGTTATGCTTGTCTATATCTTGTAGTTCTTCAGTCATTTTCAGGGTTGGACACTTGGGATTGCTTGGAGCTTCATTGTACATTTCATCTCTGCATTTTGGCAAAGGAATAGACCAGGGTTTGCAGCACTCTTTGGGATCCATGTGGCTCTATGTTTTGATGGTGTGTTTCTCTTTGTGATTGTAAGTTTACTGAAGTTTCATGTGTATCATTTTCCTTCTCCTTTCTTCTCAAATTAAACAAACAAGTTATAAAGGTGGAATTCATTAGATTGCTTTGCTCTGCCTTGAGTTTTGTTTAATTTTCCATGTTTTCATCTGTTTGAAGAGGATTCTTGAAAGCCTCTTGCCCTCTTCAGCTCCTCACCGGTCTGAACTATCCATTCATTCAATCCAAAGCATCAAAACAATTGCCTTCCTTGCCCCATTCAGAACTCTGCAAAAACTAGGCCTCATCCCCGAACCCAAAACTGCCTTTCCCTTTGTTTCCAAAAAAACCCCCAAAATCAAAATCAAACTCCTTTACTTATATACCTAGCCTAAAATTAGCCTTTATTTCAAGTCATCTCAAGCCCTATTGATTATTTTTGCTGAGATTGACCCGGAGAGAGCCCTCTCCTGATCTGGTAGGGCTAGCTACCAGACTGAGCGTGGTTTGATGTTACCCTGAACTCTGCCTTCTTTCAGCCTGAGGTAGATTTAGGCAATAACATAGTGGCGACCATACTGGGGAAGAGAAAGTTTTTTTTTTGCTTTGTAAACTACAAACGGAGCCTAGAGTTAGCCAGGTAGCCTTCGAAACGCTCTTGCTTTACATTAGCGAAAGTAGATGAATGCTGCTTAAGTCAATCTTCAGTCTAGTTTATGAACTGAACATCTGGTTTCCTCAGTAAGATCTAATCAAGTTCAGATCTGATTGTTGATGGTGGACAATGATCAGACACCGCAAGGCTGAAATCATTCACCTGGTGACTCTAAATCAGTTTCGAGATCAGATCCAAGGACTCCACTGGAGGATGAACCTGACCAGCAGAAACATGAAAGGACAATATGGAAAGATCAGGTATTCAAGTTGGAATTTCATCCAAGACATTTTTTTCTTTGTCATAAATTATTTCTTCTCTTTTCCCGAGAATGTCAAGAAGGCTTTGCAAAGTATATTGTATTTGAGAAAAGATCCTCGGCCTGCATTTGATTCCTTCCCTTTGAAGATTGTGAATACCAAATATTTGCATGCTTTTGAGCTTGATCAAGACCTTTCTTCCGAATCTTGTGATGACCATCTTCAAATTGATGAACCTCAAGAGACCAAGACTGATTCTGCAGCATTTGTACATACCCCTATACCTTGTAAAATTCCAGATCGATACAAGCCTCTGATTTTACCTCCTATACTCCATGCTTTCCCTGCAAATTATTACCTTTAATTGCCGAGGTTTGATGGTGAATGTGACAACATCACCGCTGAGAGACATGTTTTGAATTTTGAGTCTTTTCTTGACCTTTTTGAAGTTGATGAAGAGGATGTTAGTATTAGTCTTTTTGCTCTTTATTTTCAAGGCCAAGTCAAGAGTTGGTTCAAAACCCTGCCTGATGCGAGCATCTCAGATTTCCAGCAGTTCGTCAAAGTTTTCCTCGACAGGTGGGTGAGCTGACAGAACCTTTTCTTGATTATGGAAGACTATAACTAGCTAAAAAGACTACCAGAGGAGACAGTACAACAGTTTTCTGCCAGATTTAAACAATTTTATTATTCGATGCCAGTTAATATAAGGCCTCCTCCTGGATCTGCTCTCTTGCACTACCCGGGTGCCTTTGATCTGGAAATGGAGTTTCAGCTGAGAGAAAGGAATCTTGCAACACTTGAAGAGATGCAGAACAATGCAGTAGATGTAGAGGCTCATTTGCTGATCCGAAGGGCAAAGTTGAAGGAAGAAGAGATGAAAAACATAGATCCGAAGGAATCGACATCTCTAGAGGTAAAGCTTGACATTTTGGTAAGTGCAGTGGAAGAGATGATGCAAAATATCACCACAAGGAATGAGTATAATGTTCAAGCCCATGGCTCGCTGATTGAAGAAGAACAAGTTGTTGATCCAAAACATTTTGTTTCTTATCCCAGTTTTCATAGATCTGATAATGATTGTTTTGTAGATCATCTTGGAGAAGAGAGATCTGTTGATTTGACATGTATGCTTGATGATGTGTTTTATACCGATGATTTGCCTCATTTTGATCAGTATGATGATGATTATGTTCTCCAAACAGAAGCTAATCTTGCAGACAAATTATTAGCTAGTTTGTGGAAGGAGGAAGTTCACTTTCAGCAGCTCAAGTACAGTGATCAACCGATGCATATCAACTATGACAGTGACAAGGAAAGTGCAGCAAATTTTGAAGTAAGTGAAGGATCTTTGCCTTTTTGTTTTGATTCGTTTCAGTTCATCAGAGACAACTTCCATGCAATCAGAAATCAACTGTCAACAAGTCTTGATTTGGACCATCTTGAGGGCAATAAAAACCTTGTTCAAGACTTCTCATATCCAGATTTGCAGCCCCCGAATGCCATTGATTGTCAAGTTGCAGATGAAGACTTGGAAGCTGGCACATATGATCAAATGATACAAGATGACTCCGTACCATTTTGTTTTGAATCATTTCAGTTTTTGAAGGGTAAATTGCATAGTAAATCTTCAAATGAGAAGCTTGTAGAAAATCATGTAATCTCATCAGAAACAATAGAAAATGGGTTGCAACAGTCTTTTCAAGTTTTTCACGATCCAATAGCTGATGTGTTGGATGATGTTTGCAGTCAAAGTCCTTCTCCATTGACTATATGTAAGCTTGAAACGTGTGCTGATATAAACTTGATCCGGCAGCCAGTCTCTTTGTCATTTTTAGCAGGAGTCTCGTCACAAAGCCCAAAACAAAGTTTGCATTCATGGTATGAGGAGAAGAGAAGTAATCCATTGGATGAGCTAAGTCCCAGTGTGCATGAACTTCAAGATCCTTATGTAAGCATCAAAACTTGCAAAAACTCAACTATATCTTTGCACAAAACAAATGCAGAGTAAAACTCTAGCTCTGATACCAACTGAACTGAAAATGAAACTATTTGTAACTACTATGCAAAGTATCCATTTTGATTTAATTAAGTGTGAAAAGTATTCTTCGTGTCTTGCAGGATAAACAAAGTGTTTTTGGTAATTTTCTCCGAGTTTATATGTGAGGGAATGTTAATTAAAATTATTGTTTAACATATTAACTCAGAAATACACAGCAGATAAACTTCACCATAACATAACACAACAACATGATGAGGCAGTTCACCCCTCTTGGGCTACATCTGTTGGGTCCAAGGCTCCCAATGGGCATGTCCTTGCTCTATTAACTTGCTCAAATTGGTTATACAGTGAGAAATGCCTAAACATGCAAAACCAACTGTGAAATTGAATTTAGAAGACATAAATAAGCTAAAAATGGCTTTTGTTTCACCTCAAACAATGAAGTATATCCCAATACAACTCCATTTCCCTGATGGCCCTGGTGGCTCTCCAAGCTTCCTTGAAGCAAAAATAGTTGTAGAACACCTATTTTCACTCTGTAACCTGTCCCAAACACTCCAGAATTTTCATAATAGCCAAAATTGACTAAACTTTTGTCTTTTTTGGTCGCAAATTGAGAAATTTATGACCCAAACAAGATTTTTCCCAGTGGCACTAAAAAATCTCCTCCAAAACTGGAGGAACTCTAGTTAGCTTCGACAAAAATGGCGAACGGATAAGTATGGTGGAACCGCGCGCCAAATTAGGGGTTTCATTAACTATAACTGTTAGTTGATCAACGTGTTCACATGCCGAAAAAGACAGGCGGTTTGCGCTGGCAGATAAGGGTTTAGCCCCCGCCCATGGTCACGGGCGGAGATCCTATGGTGAGGGGCTAACACTCGAGTGCTTATCACATTTTACCATCATTTCAATAGGGCTTAGCCCTTGGTTATAGCGCAAGGTCATGGGACCCGCTTCCTTAAGACCTGAGGGCTTAACCTATACACTCTACCATTCGAAACCAACAACCTGACTAGTCGTGCACGCAATGACACACCCAACTCGAATGCGTTCATCTGCTGCCCACTGCCGATGACCCAACTCATTCACCAATGACCCAAACACATTTAGCGTGACCCAACTCCATTCACATTGGGTCGGGTCAGCCCACAAATTTTCTTTTAATCATGACTTTGAACCATAGTCCTGGGGCCACGTGGTAGCCTCTGGGTAGGCCATGTGGCACCCTCTGATAGGCCCCCAAAAACCATATTAAAAATGAAATTTTGCCATAATATTTTTTTTGGAAAAATTTGACAAAGTCATAGTCAAAAGTCCTGTTTTTGGAGATCATTAAGAAACTTCAAACTTTAGTAACTTTCACATACGACATCGAATTTGAGTGTCATTCATGGCACCATAATCGCAACGACGAGGCCTATTCGGTCGTTTAGATTGCAACCAATTCTGAGAAATTCCATTTTTGAGCATTTTTTCCACTTGGACATGATCACCTGATCAATTCATCTTGCAAAGAACTCAACATTTAATTCTAGGACTAAACACATACAACTCAAGTACCATTTCATATGGTCAGTACTGGAAGATGGACAGTTGAAGGTAGAAAGGATACACACTAGCCAGAATCCTACATATATGCTAACAAAAGTTCTAAACAGGGAGAAACTGAGAATATGCTTAGTTTCAACCGGTCTTCAAGTATGATGATGAAGATGAGAAATAGGAAGGTCCAAAGTGGAGTCATTGTCCAACAAATGAAGAAGTGGTGGAGTTGCTACAATTAGTCTCCAAGAGGGAGATTGTTGGGTGTGGAGCCTGATTATCTTGTTTATTTTGTATCACAGCATTGGACCCTTGTACCTTAATGGGGCGACAATTCCATCCGTAATTAAATGTTTTCTGGGGGGTCCAGGGGCCATTCATTAGGCGGATGATCTGACGGTAGAAGTTATGTTTAGTTTAGGGTTTTTTGGCCTAGAAGGAAACCCCTCGCTTTGTATGAGGGTATCGTATTGTGGCTGTGATTGTATTTGTATTCTCAGAGTGAGAAAGAGATACGGAGACTATGAGAGAGAATATAGGATATTACAGCAGATCTACTGTAGGTTGTGTCTCTTCATTTTGCTGGATAATATAAAGGAAGGACTGGCTGTTTGGGGTGGACGTAGCCCAAACTGGGTGAACCATGTATATCTGTGTCTCTCTGGTTTTATGCATTTTGTGTGCTTGTGTTTTCCACTTATTTTATGTGTTGCATTGCTCTATAATATATAATTTTCTAACAAAAGTTTCATTAAATACTTCAGCAAATTGGCTTCACCATTATTTGGTTTGTTGGCCAAAGATTCTTAGTTTACCTGGTCCATTCTCTGTCAAGAAGCTTTTGATCTCATTAAGGAAAATTTTACTACTGCCCCCATTCTCCGAGATCTAGATTTGGTTTTTCCCCTCTACATCCACACATATGCTTCAAACAAAGCTGTGGGGGAAGCCTTGGGGAAGTTAGAAGAAAAATTACCTTATGCAATCTATTTCATTAGTAAAAAAATTTCTAAGGATGAACTCAATTATACTATTACAGAAAAGGAAATGTTAGCCATTGTCCATGCTTTAAAAAAAGTTAGAAGTTATATCACTGGTTATTAGACATTTTTGCACACCGATAATGCATCCATCAAATATTTAATGGAACAAACCTGATGTTAATGCCAAAATAAATAAATGGTTGTTGTTATTACAATAGTTTGACCTAACCATTTTTTATAAACCTGGGAAGAAGAATGTTGTTTCAGATCTTTTTATCCAGGTTAGCTCTACTTGAAGATGAGGAAGGAATGGTGGATGACTAGCTTTCAGATGAGCTTGCTATCTCAACACTCTGTCTATGGTTTTATTACATAAATAAATAATTGGTTGCTTATAAGTTCCCTCCAAACCTCTCATATAGGGAGAAAAGAAAGATCATCCGAAAAAGCACCCCTTTCACCTGGATTAGTGGAAATCTCTTCAAGTTGGGCCATGACTAAATTCTCAGGAGACGTGTGATGGAGGAAGAATTTTTTTACATCCTCTCTACATGTCATTATAGTCCTTATGGGGGCCATTTTTCTGTAAAAAGAAAAACCTTCAAAGCTTTTCAGGTAGGTTACTATTGGCCTACCCTTCACCAAGATGTCAGGAGATACACTAGTAGGTGTGACTAGTGCCAAAGTATAGAGAAACCTACACAGAGGGATTAGATGCCTTTGCACCCTCAAATTTCTCTAGAGCCATTTGAAAACTGCGGCATGGACTTCATTGGTCCCATTGATCTGCAATTCAGGGAGAAAAAGTATATCATAGTTTGCACTGACTACCTGAAAATGTGGGATGAAACAAAGGCAATAAAGGTAGAAACTGAGGATAATGTAGTAGAATTTCTGAGATAGAATGTGTTCTACAAGTTTAGATACCCTAGAGAGGTAATCACTAATCAGGGGGTTCAATTCAATCTCATCTCATTGAAAATATTTTGAGGAGGCACAAGATAAAGAATAAGACTTGCACTACCTACCATATTCAAGAAAATGACAACGTGGATGTACCAACAGAGCCTTGGAGAATATCCTCACCAAGGTTGTGAGAAACAACAGAAAATACTGGGTAGATAAATTGGTAGAAGCCACTTGGGACTACAATAGAACTTGAAATACAATGACATGTTTCACTCCTTATGACTTGGTCTATGGGCTTTCTTCATTCAATTGAGTTTGAGTTCAACACCTTGAGGATGGAAGATGATTTAGACCTGGATATCACAAAGGCCCAACAAGAAAGGTTGTTGCAATTAAATGGCTTGGATGAGTTCAAGATGCATGCCCTCCTTCACACAAAAGTGATTTAGCTGCAAAGGAAGGTCTGACATGACAAACACATTAAGGAGAATAACTTTCAAGAGGGATGTTGGGCATTGTTGTATGAATCAAGGTTCAAGGATTTCAAAGGAAAATTAATGAAAAGATGGTTGGGACCTTACAAAGTGGAAAAATTCTATGATAATGGCGCAATTCAGATCAGGACCATAGATGAGGAGGGGATTCCCCTGCTTGTCAATGATTATAGGCTCAAGGTTTACAAAAAAATATTTCTAGGGATGAGTTTATAAATTCCATAAATAGGGAGGTGTATGTCATTGGAAACCCCATAGTCTCCAGTGCCTCCCCCTCCTAGAAAAAGAAAAAAGAAAAAATAAAGAGGCATGGGTGAAAACCTCTCTGAGGCACCCATGGCCAAATTGAGGGTTGAAAACCTCCATGAGGAAATCCCGAAGAGAAAAAAAAACAAAGAATAAAATATACTTGGGAAAAAAAATCCTTGAGGCACCCAAGTCAGGCTTGTGGGTTGAAAACCTCTGTGGAGCCAGTCCACCTTCCTTTAAAAAAAAAAGAAAAAAAAAAAAAAGAAGAAATGATACCTATGCAGTCATTTGTTTTCTGTTTTGCAGGTTGTTGATCGGAGGTGGTTTTAGACCCATAGGAGTAATTTTATTACTCTCTTATCTCTCTCCTCTACTTAATCACTCCATGAACAACTCTGGCATGCACCCAGTCACTCATTTCTCCTTTCAAGTAGGTAGAAAACTCATATTTTTCTCTTTACTATAATTTCTATAGGAAAGTCTAAGCTACTACAGGTTTCCTGTAGTAATACAGGAAACCCTGTAACTCCTGTAGGAAACATATTTACAAGAAAATTAGCTCTCTCAAGGGCTTATAAAAATACAAAATATCATGATAAGTGGTTTTTTTGCCTTTACCTACCACTCATCATGCACAAGAATTCATTCTCTAAACCCTGTGTTCCACCACTAGCAACTATATCACCTATACCTTGGCATGGGATCTCTACACTCACTTCTCCATCACCCCACTCATTCCATCACTCCACCCCTAACCTCCATACACCATTTCCCATCATCTCTAAGAAATATGGATCCCCAAGAAGCATAGAAGGGACTGCTACAAGAAGTTGAAAAGTTTCCTCTAGCAAGCCTGTACATGGCACAACAAGATCAAAATGTGAGGAAATGTTTATGGAAATGGCTTTAAGGGACCACAAGTAGACTCCGAGAGGATAAAAAAACCAGCCAAGGCACCTGAGGACCTCCATGCAGAACCCACAAGAAGAACAAAACAAATGAAAACGTTAAGTAGCTTACTCAAAAACATGTTGCTCACTCATAAAATATAAAATAAATACAAACATATCAAGAGAAAGATAGGCACGCATGTCACCAAAATCTAGCTCCCTACACCAAATAATGTCTACTACACACTAGCAATAGGTAGGCTCAAGTAAGGCCCTTCACCTCTCTCTATGCACTCATATTGATCAAAATGATTTAATGCCGAGAATTAGCAAATAAAAAGGAAAAAATGTGGCCAATTGACTTGGAAACCCTCGTAGAGTTAAAGTGGATGAGAAGTAGAGTGAAAATTCAACCTGGTCAATTCAAATCAGTCAAGGGTGAGTTAACAAGGATAGGGAAGTGATTCCAAGGAAGGGAAAATGATTAACTGGAGTGGGACCAATGGTCCAAAAGAGGAAAACTCGTGTCGATTCCAAGTCATCACTCTGCTCCAAATTCAATTAAGATTCCATAAAGGTAAGTTTGGCTCATTATTATCAATTCATTCATCATTCTTAGAGCAGTGGGATCAATATAATTCAGAGGATCAATTGAAGAGTAAAGCAACGAAGCCAAGTTTAGTAGCGACAGTGAAGTGCTACAAGAAACTTCATAGGAGGTTTAGTAGCGATAAAAAGAGAAAGGAAGAGCCACTCAAAGGTGGTATTACCTCCTAATTCCACCATCTTATAAATAAATACACAAGAGATCAAAGTGTTAGCTCCCCATAATTCCAGCAGATTCGTGAGACCAGAACTGCGGAGAGAACACTTGAAGCAGTTTGGGATTTTAGGATATAGCCCTCCTGAATCCGGAGAGGGATATCTCCAATAAAGTGAAAAGATTGATTTATTTTTTAAGGCTTTTTGGTTTTGATATTAGTCTAGTTATTAAGAACAAGGGTTTTGTTTTTGTTTTGGATGGTTGAGCATGATTATTAGTTGAGTGGAAAGTCCTAAATGGAAAGAGTTTCAAAGGTGTGAAGTTGCAAGCAATCAGAACAAGTTTTGGTTGATAATATAGATATAACGTTGGTCTTTATTCCATTGGGCTATGAAGTCATACTAGGGCATTAATTGTGCAACAATTTCAAGAGTGATCCAAGGGGAAAGTCATCTATATCACAAGATATTTGAGATTAAATGATGGAATGGAAACAATAAAAGTGTTGGAGGGGTGGAAACATAAACTAATTTCAACTAGGATTTAACAGTCTGTCCGAACAAGAAAAGCCTTTTAAGTAACTATTTAAAACCAACCAAAGGGCAGGGCTAACCATAAACCTCTTTGGGCAAGTTCGTATTAAAGCTAACAAAATAGACAAAAAATCCAGTAATCCACATAATTACCTTCAGAAGGGATGAAAACACATAAGATAAACAAAATGTAGCCTAAGATCAGATAAAATACTTTTAAATCTAGTCTGCTTTCAGCATACACTTAAGGAAACTTCCAGAATTTACCTTTGGAGAATAGAAGCTAGAAAACAGGGCACACCATCACTTTTCTAGTCTAACTTTACTAAGAAAATAATGAAACTAACATTCAAGAACAATGTTTAAATCAAACAGTAGGACGAGGGAACGCCAGCATTCCTAACTGCTTAAACTGTATTGAATCATTCCTAAATAAACAATTTGGAGGAAAACATTGAGATAAAGCTTATCAGTTAGAGAAGGGTACTGTAAACAGTAAGTCCTAACTCTATGCTTGCTGTTCTTTATCAGAGAATAATGGACAATATGGCATACATGAGAGGAAAACAAATAACAAAGAAAGAAGCACTTCACCAGTGATATAGACAAGGATCCCAAGAAACAACTTGTATATTGATGTCAATCCAGTTACATTCTTCAAGTCCAATGTTTCAGTTCAGTGATCATCTTCACTTCTCAGCCTAACTATTTGACTACAAACAGAGCTTCAAGAGCCTTTGAACACTATTTACAAGTAGAAGTTTCGAGCACAAGTATATTTCAAAGTTCAACAACCAACCCTTTACAATGAGCTCCTCAATAAGATTTTATAGAAGTATGAGGAGGTCTAAAGAGAGAAAAGATCTCCTGAGTTCAATTAATACAGTTAATGCTTCTTGAACTTTGAGGGGCTCGATGGAGAATTTTACAGATATTTTCCTGTATTAATTGGTTTACATTAAGTATTTAAGCTTGCTGGAAACTTTTGTTGACTTTAAGGCTCTGTGTCACCTTTGCAATAACTCTGTTTGGCGTGGAATAAGTATTCGACTGTATTGAGGCAAATATCCTCTGCTATGATCATTACTTCGCCTTTGTTTGAATGCTTTGAGGCTACAGGTGGCATCAAGTAGCTGAGAGGAATCAATTAGCCTCTGATGTGGCGGTGGAGGCTTTCTCTGTTTGATAGATATTCTTGATTTTCTTTTAAAACACTGTCAATTCTTTTTGATTCTGGGTATTAAGATTAATTAGGCCTAAACTCTGTATTCTACTCTTTAACTATGTTTAATTTAGTGGATTAGGCTTTTGATTTTAGATCTTAGTCGTAATCCACCCAGACTGTGTAATTAATCTTTAATTCTTCATCTCTGGTTTGATTGAGTCTTCAACATTGATACTCTTTGATTTGTATTAATATTGATGTGTCTTGTTGATGTGCAGGCCCGACAGGGGCTTTATTAGAGCTGCTAGCATTCATGATACAATGGAAAATGCGGTGTTGCAACCCTGTGTAACAATCTTCTTGATAAAAAAAAGCCAGGAGGATCGTCATCCTCGACTTTTATTTTCCTTTTAAAATATTTGAAAAACCTTTGAAACCTGCACAAACAAAGAAATATTAATAAATCCTGCGTATTTTTTGGTATACCTGCTTTGGAGGATGTGGTTAGGAGCATGGTCATTGGATGAATGCATCCAATGATGGATATCGATCACGGGAGGCCAAAGAAGAAAGCGATGGAGTGAATGGTGCAGAGATTAAGTTAGGGCCATTGATCTTGCAGAGATCAACAACCAGGAGCAATTGTAATATTATAAAGCGAAAGGGTCACTTTACTATAGGATAAGTGGAAAATGCGAAGGAAATAGGTTAAAAATTATTTGCGGAGGAAAAAGAATCGAAATGGAAATTGGGGTTTCCAAATGATCGTAGGCCGTTAGATGAATTTGGCCCACAGAGATCAACGGTCAGGATTTATCTATGAAGGCCCTTTGGAACAGGCAGAGGGCGATAGTGTAATGAGAGATTAGATGTAACCGGTGATCTACAAAGATCAACGGCGGAGGATGCACATGATGTAATATAGTAGAAATGGGGAAACAGTTTCGGAGGGAAAAACAACTGGTTTCGTGTGACCAAAAGGGGAAAATGTGGTTTTACCTTTTCGAACGCGATATGCGTTCCTGCCTGACACGTGGAATTTGAATACTACCCATATCGCGTAGCTCATGGGAAATTAACCTTCATGCTTGAAATTACAAGAAAACGTGAGTCAACCATTAGATCTTTGGTCTCAGATCGGACGGTGGGTAGTGAGCGCGATATTGGATAGATGCACGGGCGGATAAGTGGCAGGGTGGTTTTAATCAGGATTGTTGGATCAGAGATCGGACGACTGAGATGAGATCTGAAGGAAAGCAGGACCCACAGGGGTCGGACCTGTCGGGATTATTATGAACCGTTAGATGTACAAGATCAACAGTGGAGATTGAATCTGGGGATAAATGGAAAAAATAAACGAGGTGGAGAAATGGTTAATATTGGTCGTTGATCTGCAGAGATCAACGGCTGAGATTTGGCCATAGAACATTATAAAGCGGGGTGTATGATTTTAATCAAAGGTGGGAAAATTGATTTGGACTGTTGGATCTTGACACGTGGACGGTCTAGATGTAATCGAAGCTCTGCGATCGGCGGGGGCAATGGACAGAGGGGCGCCAATGTGATTAACTGTGGGCCGTCGATCTGCAGATCAGATCGACGGTGGAGGATGAATAAGAAGACTGCCAATCGGAGGCGGCGAATAAAATAATACACTGTGCCAATGGAATTCTTCGATGTGATATAGCGCTGGCCGTTTGATTGGCCCAAGATCAACGATGGAGAAGGGTTTAGCCAATGAGCGGGCGGGACCCTTTATAACATATGAAAAAATAAAAATTTATGAAATACAAAGGTTTATTAGCTTCGGGGTGAGGATATATATAAGGTTAGGCGCTTGATTGCGGGGCCTTTGGATATATGAACAAGTGAAGGGATTGGGGGTTTATGAGACAAAGGGCCAATCGAAATCGGGAGAAAGGAGTGGGCTTTTCAATCTACCCATTTGGAAAATCTCCGATGCGAGATCGCGTAGATTATTGTTCGGGAAAATATCAATGGTTGCTTTCATTAAAAAAATGAGCCGGCGGGTTTAGAAAAAAACTTAGGAAAAATGGGTTTTTATGTTTTACAAAGGGAAAATCAAATCGGGGATGGTTTATTCACAAAGTTTAGTGCCCGATTGCAGGCTCTGAGGTTATATAAAGCGGCAATGGGGTCAGGGGTTTATACATAAGAGGGGCCAATTGGCATCGGAGTTTTATAAAACAAAAGGACTTGCGTGCTTTGATTTGTTCCGATGTGATAAGAACCTGATGGGTACTGCGCCTGGTTATATGGCATGGGCATGTGGTGGGGAAGTGGTTAGGACTTAGCCTAAAGGGGCTTATGCCTATAGTCAAAAAACTTTATTTTTTATGAAAAGTTTCAAATTTTTTGATGGATTTGGGGGTTTTGGTAAGGTTCAAAAAGGATTTTCAAACCCTATAAAAGGGATTTTGTGAAAGGAAAGAGGGGAATACATGAAAAATGAATGATTTTTATGGGGAATAAGAGAATGAAATGAAGGTTATTTTGAAGTGAAAGGAGGGGAAAAATGGGATTTTTGCAGCAGTCTTTTCATTATGAAAATAACATATTTTCAACATTTCGAAAGGGAAACAACAGTGAAGGTTTAAAAAAAGGGCATGATGTCTTCATGAGTCTTCAAGAGAGCATTTTTAGCAATAACACTTTTTCCTTGAAGGCGAGCAAAAAATTATTTAGCCACCTTTTGATATAACAAATTTTATAGGTGGGTAACAGTGGCTCCACTTGGGGATGGTGCCTTCTTGGAGGCATCAAGAACTTTAGAATTGCATTCTCTGGGGGCTGATCAGTGCCTTATCCATTGGGCTACAACCTTCCTTACTTGGATGATCTTCTTCTGTTTTGAGAACGTTAGCAGCGATGAAAAATCAATGGAACTTCATTAACACAAGCTTTCTACCTACCCAATCCTAATGATCTAACATTTTTTCTTCTATGAGAGTGCACTTGGATTGGCAAACCCTTTTACAAACATTTTATTCTTTTGAAAGAAAAAAACTAATCTATTTCTACTTCTTATTTCTCCATGAACTCAGATTAAACAGTTGAGTTCATATGCTTCTCTACCTAATCTACTAATTTGTTAGGATTAAACAGTCTAATAGATTTTTATTTAATAATTTCTAAAACAGAAATTTAAAAGCATACAAGTTAGGATTAAACAGTCCAACTTGTTGCTGATCTATGGCATAAACAAAAAGCTGCACATAGACATTATTTTACAGAAAATTTAAATCCAGATGGAAGGATTAAGATCTGAGAGTTCTAAGCACGACCTTCTCTTTTCTACAGCTCTGTCTTTGAGTTTATTCAAGTTGTTTTTTCTTGTTATCTGGTTCAGATTTTGAGCTTGTTTGAACCTTTAATTTCTAGCCTAATCTACCTAAATGATAAGCCAAAATTAAGTTGTTTGGAAAATCGAATTCACTAACCTATCAGCAGTAAATTCAAAACTAATTAGTCATGATTAGGCTGCATGACTAATTAAAAGTGTGTTTTTCAGGAGTGGCATTTGAGCTTGCACACTTTTAGACTTGGTTTCTCTCTTTTTGGTATGGGGCTATACCTTTATTGTTTTTACAATCTGCCCTCTTTTCTTTCTTCTATTGTTTTTGTATTTTTGATTTTTCTAACTTTGAATGCAATGATTGATGAAATATTTATAATGGAAAAAGATAAAAAAAGGCTTCAGAACATGATAGGATCAAGAGAAGTAATGTTTAAGCATCATGCCATTGACAGGACCCCTAAAAAGTTCAGCTCCATTCAACTCCTGCAAGAAAAAGGCATTGTTACCAGCAGTAGAATGAATGAGATAAGGGCCAAGCCATAAGTTGTCAAATTTCCCATGCTTGCCCTTGTCTTCTCTCCTTGAGTCCCACTTTAAAACTTTTTCCCCAACATTGAAATTGTTGGCCTTTGATCTTCTGTCAAAAAGCTTTTTGATGTTGTCTTGATTTTGTAACGCTTTGTTATAAACCTCCTCTCTAGTTTGCTGAAGGTGAATAGTCTGATTAATCCTTCTGGTCCTGTCATTGTCTCCAGACTGAACCTCTTGAATTAAATTCATAACTGGTACAGCAAGGCTGGTAGGAAAAATTGCACCTGTACCATACACAAGCTGGTAGGGTGACATTCCAATAGATTTCTTCAATGTCAATCTGTCAGCCCAAAGTGCATGCACTAGCTTTGTGTGCCAGGAATTCTTGTTGTCCTCCAACAGCTTCTTGATTATGTTCACCAAAATCTTGTTTGAGGATTTTGCCAGTCCATTATCTTGAGGGTAATAGCCTGTGGAATGACCCAATGTTATATGATATTTGTGACAGAATTCAACCATCTTCTTTGATCCAAATTTTGCTGCATTATCAGTGATGATCTTCCTAGGACAGCCAAATCTAGAGAGAATATGGGTCTCAATGAATTTTATGATGACTGAGTCATTGGCTTGCCTAGAAGGGATGCCTTCTATCCACTTGGTGAAATAGTCTGTTGCAGTGAGAATCCATTTATGTTAGGCAGATGAGGGTGGATGGATTTCTCCTATGAAGTCAAGTCCCCACTGTTGAAAAGGAGCTTCAACGATGATTGGATGCAGAGGTAAGGGTAGCAACTTTCTTTTGCCTTCAAAAAGTTGGCATTTATGATAGAAAATTATCATCTTATGGACATCTAGAAAGAGAGTGGGCCAATAGTAACTATCCCTTAGGAATTTGTTTTCTGTTGTCTTCCAGTAGAGGTGGCCCCCACATTCTCCTTCATGGAATTCATGCTTAACCTTCTCTGCATCATACTTAGGAAAACATTTAAGCAATATCCCACTTGAATTTTTCCAATAAAGACATTTATCTATAATGAAGTAGTTTACAGCTTTTAACTTCAAAAACCTTGCCTTTGTTTTTGGTAAACCAAGAGGTGTATTCAAATTAAGCAAAACATATAAAATATCAGCATACCAAGAGGAATTCATAAAATTATCTTCAACGATGGGTGTTGACAGTTCCTCTTGTTCATCTAAAGCATTTATCATATTAATATCAAGAACTTCAAAATTGGATTCAACCATTAATCTAGCTAGACCTTGGCCTTTGATGAGTTTAGTGGGCTTGATCTCTAAATCATATTCAACAGTAACAACTATCCACTTACCTCTCTTACCATCTGGGTCCTGTGTTAGAATTTCTTTCACAACTGAATTTGGGACAAAGGCAATGACGTGTGAGTGAAGGATGTATACTCTGAAGTCTTTTAAAGCTTTGACCAAAGAAAAAGCTTGATTTTCCATAATGTTATACTTCAAAGGAGCATCTCTCAATCCCTTGCTAAAGAATGCAATAGGCTTCTCTTGTCCTTGTGGATTTTTTTGTAAAAGGACAACAACTATTGTATGTTCTGATGCGAATGAAAAAATATACAAATCTTTTGAAAAATCAGGACTGATTAGGACTGGTGTTTTAGTTAATGCTTGTTTCACCAGTTCAAAGGACTTCTTTGCTTCCAAGGTCCATTTCACCCCTTGCTCCTTCTTTAGCATGTTTTTTATATTCCTAAGGAGCTCAACTAAGTTGGGTATGAACGTTCTCAAGAAATTAATCTTTCCGATGAAAGATTGTAGTTCCTTGATGTTTCGAGACCAAATAGTGTTTTCTTAGGATTTAAAGATATCCCAAACTTTCTGCATTTCTCGAAAAATTTTCTCAAATGTTTCAAGTGCTCTTCATCTGTCTTTGAAAAAACAGTAACATCATCAAGATAGATAATGATGAAGTAGCCTAATTATTTTGAGAATTCTATGTCCACGACTCTCTGAAAATTTGCACCAGCATTCATTAGACCAAAGGGAATTTTCACATACATGAAAGTGCCCCAAGGTGTAGTAAAGGTTGTTTTTAGTTGATCATCAGGGTGAACTAAAATCTGATTGTACCCTGAGTAGCCGTCAAGCAAAGAAATTCTTTTGGAACCAACTACCCTTTGTAAAATATGATCCATCTTGGGTAAAGGGTAGTTGTTCTTCAGTGAAGCTTTGTTTAAGTCTCTAAAGTCTATACAAAGCCTAATCTCTCCTTTTTTCTTTTTGACTGACACCAGATTAGACACCCACTCAGAATATCTAATAGGGACAATAATACCAGCTTCATACATTTTCTTGATCTCCTTCTCAACCAAAGGTAACTGAACAGGGTTTATTCTATGCAGTTTTTGTTTAAATGGTTTTTGGTTTTCCTTGAGAGGGATTTTGTGCTAAATTATTTCAGTGTCATAGGATTTCAGATCTTTGTAATTCCACGCAAAAACATCAGAAAATTATTTAAACAGATCTATGTATTTGAGTTTAATGTGAGTTGGTAAAGTCTTAGACAGTTTAATCATCATAGGTTTTTGCTCACTGCCTATATTAAACTCTTCAACTTCAGTCTCTACAGGCTCTAGTTTTGGCTTCTTGGCCACATCGTTGAAATCAAACAACTCTTCTAAAGGGGCCAGACCCTTTGGAAAGCTTTGATTTTTAGACTGCAGGGTTTCTAAGTATTCTGTTTCTAACTCTGAAATCATTCCTGTTGTGTTTTCAAGTTTGCTAGATAACAGGTTTACGTTAGCAATCTTAGGAGACTTTTCTTCTTTATCAAGAAAATTTTCTTCACCAGGGCATTCTGTTTCATAGTCTGAATCCAAACTTGGTAGTTCGAATTCATTTCTGAACTGCATAAAGTCTTCTATTTGTTTGTCTCCATCAAACACTTGCCAATATTTATCATTATCAGGGACAGTTGGTTTGAATTTAATTTGAGTCGTACATTCTTTGGTTTTATATGGCGTTAAACATGTTCTAGCGGCAAAGGCCAAACTGTGGGCCATGTTATTCTTTCTTCTTGGGACAAAAATTAATTGGGATTCCTTAAAAGTTTTTAGTAGATCCACGACATTGTTTAGATAGGCTCTAAGTCTGGGGTGATTAGCGTTGTATTCCCCGTTGACCTGACTAATGATTAATTCTGAATCCCCATGCACTTTAATTCTTTTAGCTCCTAACTTCTTCAAGAAATGTAAGCCTAAAAGCAGGGATTCATATTTTTCTACGTTATTCGAACACTGAAAGTTTAATCTACATGAAAGGCTTTATGTGTGGTGGTTTTCAGTGTTGCGTATCCAGACCCCTGCACCAGCATTGCTCCTAGTGCAGGACTCGTCAAAGTTCATACTCCATAGAGGACTAGTTTCAGGTTCATTTGTTAGGTTACTATCCTCTTCAACCAATGTGACTTCGGATTGTTCTTGAATATCAGCACTTATTTGAATTCATTTTAACTCCTCAGGTTTCTCACGGCGTTGAGGGTTACTTTCTTGACTATCAAGGTTTAAAAGTGATGGATGGACCATTTGTAGCTCAAGACCCGTGTTCTGTTTGCTATGGTTTTCAAGTGTAGAAAACTGTTTAGACACTTCTGTTTTGTCTTTATCCTCCTCTCTATCGACCATTAATTCTGTTAAAGTGACTTTCTCACTAAATGTTTCATCGTTAAACAGGATAAAAGAATCAAGGCCTGTATTTACAGAATACAAAGGAGAGTTTTGTGGTCTGTCTTGGCTAGTAACCATGTACTGGATATGGGACTCCTTGTAAAGTCTTCTTGTCTGATTGAAAATAGGGATGGTCGCATAGGTCATGCCCATCTGCATAGTTCCTTGTAACTTAGCCCCCCAAGACCTAGATAACAACATTCCATACTTTGGGGGCACATCAGCCACAACAACATCCATAACCAAAAATTTGGCTGGAATCTGGGCTAAGTTAACGCAGAGGTCTTTGATTAAACCTAAACATTTTACTTTGCTTGAGTCAAAGGAGTAAAGGTCTTTATAAGGTCTAGTGATTTCTAAACCCAGGCTCTCCATTACAGCTTTGGGCATTAAATTGTGAGAGGCCCCGGAATCATGCATAGCATTGTGAAAAATCTTTTCATGAACATTTAAACTTACATAAAAAGGAGGAACAAGTCCCTCTTGATATCTACCTTCAATCTTAGGACCAAAGATAAGTTTTGGTTGGTCATCGTTAAGATTGACAGTGTCATTAATCTCTTCTATATTTAAAGCCTTTAAAATTTGGGTTCTATATATAGTTTGGGCAGCTAACTCGGTAAGGGGAACAAAGATTTTAATTCTGGAAATTTCCTACTCCAAGCTAAAAGGAATTTGATTCTTCGAAGTGTTTGTTTCAGCCTTGTTGACTGCCACTCGATCAACAAAGTCTGTTTGCTGATTTTCTCTATTTACATTTGAAAAAATTGTTTTCATAGGAGTACCAACTGAGGTATTAGTACTACTAAGGTCTGCACTCTGTTTTGCATTGTTTTGAGTGCCTTTCTCTTTACCTTTATCATAATTTCCAGCCACTGTTTTTTCCTTTTGTTTTACAATTTTGGGTTTATTCATAGTGTTGTTTTGTGAATATTTTTCAGAGGTTTTGGCGTTGGGAGTTTATTGATTGGTTTTACTTCTAAGGTCATACTATTTTTGAGACTCTATGATGACATTCTCCATGTCTTGATAATAGCTTTCATCCTCATCTCTTTTTTCATCATAAGGTGTGTATAGACCTTGTTTTCTATTGTAATGAACCTCAAAGTCATCATTATCTACTCCCAACATATTGATATCATCTTCCTCTCTTTTCTCATCTGTTTCTTCAACCTCACTTACATAGTTTTGATGAAGGAAGGAGTGATCTGCTGATCGTCTTCCCTTGGTCTATTTTGAGGCTGGTTTCTTCTAAAATTATGATTCTGGTTTTGATTTCTGTTTTGAGGAGTAGTTTGGTTTTGACTTGCTTGTGCTCTCTCAAGAATGCTCATTTTCTTCATCATCTCCTCCATCATTTTTTCCATCTTTGAGCTGGAAGTAGAAGGTTTAGACTCTTCTCTAAAGGACACTCTCTTCTCATTTTTCATTCTTTCTCTTTTCTCCATTAGGTTAACTTCCACAACAAGAGCCCCTTTTTGCATATCTTCAAGGGTTAAAGGATCTCTTTCTCTCAGCTGATAGGCCATTTCAGGGTCAAACCCTTCAGGAAAATTGTTTAAATCTGAGCCTTGTGGAGGTTTTAAATCTGGGTGAAGGGCATTATACACACTATTAAATCTAGTGCAGTAAGATTGTACACTTTCCCCAGTATTTCTGTGGAGGTTCTTGTAATCAGAAAGTATTTGAAGAGGGTTTTTCCTTACTTCCCAGTTGTTTAAGAATGTCTGATGGAAGGCTTGGAGATCATTGATACTATGGGGGGCTAAGCCTTTGAACCATTTTCGTACTTCTCCCCTTAAACTCTGAGAAAATAGCCTAAGTTTAACAGATTCATCATCGATTTCGTTTCTGTCAAAGTATTCATTCATCTTATCCACATGTTGTGAAGCAGTAGTTGCATTACTAGCATCATACAATGGTATTTTGGACTGATAGTCCCGTGGAAGATTAACTAAGGGCACAAGAAGGACCAACGGGGAATACCATACTGCCATGGTAGGAGGTGGAGGTGGATTTACAAGAGGTGGATTAACAAGAGGGAAAGTGGGCTGAAGTGGGGTGGTTTGAACAGTGGATGTTTCGTGAAAAAATGTGGATGGAACAACAGTAGATTATTGAGCTGATATTTGATGAGAGATACCTAAATTATAAAGGAAATGTAAATCAGGTGGTGTTGTTTCTCTACTACCAGGATGTTCACCTGTTTCCGAGGATGAAAGTGAAGACTTAGAATCTAGCTGATCTAAATCATCAAGAGACCTAGTTCTAAATGGATTTCTTAAGTCTACTTGTGATTGTTGTAAAGCTGCAAGATTTTCAAGAACTGAATTAGCTCTTAAGAGTGATCTGAAAATAGTTGAAAATTTTATCTTAGGATACTTCCTAAGGATACTTTCCGGGTTATCAACTATCTCAGGTGGGTTTGGGTCAGGGTAGACTCTGGTATGAATCTTTCTAGGAGCCACTATGCTATGTTTTTCAGACCCAACTTACAAGAAACGTTTTAACCAAATATGACAATATTTAAGTGGTTGACTGATCTTTAAAATAATAAAACTTTAATCCTAAGGCCTTCTAACTGAGTTTTAATGATGTTATAATGATAATGGGTCTTCCCAATGGAGTATTAATGTCTATTTAGGATTGTGGAGTTGCCAAGTGGAATTTTTTAGCTCGTTTGGAGGTAAAAGGTTCTATGGTCCACCACCATGTTTATTGAATACCAATCTGAAATAAATTTTTTGGTTTTCTGAGTTACTTTTCAGTCCTATGGGTTCTAAAAGTATCCTAAATATGTTTCAACACTTAGCTACGGTGATGAGACAAAGACAATTTACTCTTAAGGCTAAAATAACTGATCCTTCAAGGTTTGATAAGATCTTATGAGAATCCTAAGGTTTCCTTAGTTTGTCACTGATTCAAACAAGTTTTATCATGATTACCATTTTCTTGGTAGTGCTTGAAAGGGTTGCTTTTACTCACTGCATAATGTTCTTGAATCAAGGGTTTCCTGAGGTCTTAAAGGTACCTAGGCTGAAAAACACTCAAATTCCCCAGTGGAATTGCCAGAAATGTTAGCTCCTCGTAATTCCAGCAGATTGGTGAGACCAGAACTGTGGAGAGAACACTTGAACCACTTTGGGATTCTAGGATCTAGCCCTCCTGAATACAAAGAGGGATCTCTCCAATAAAGTGAAAATATTGATTTATTTTTTAAGGCTTTTTGGTTATGATATTAGGCTAGTTATTAAGAACAAGGGTTTTGTTTTTGTTTTGGATGGTTGAGCATGATTATTAGTTGAGTGGAAAGTCCTAAATGGAAAGAGTTTCAAAGGTGTGAATTTGCAAGCAATCAGAACACGTTTTGGTTGATAATATAGATATAACACTGGTTTTTAGTCCATTGGGCTATGGAGTCATAATAGGGCTTTAATTGTGCAACAATTTCAAGAGTGATCCAAGGGGTAAGTCATCTATATCACAAGATATTTGAGATTAAATTATGGAATGGAAACAATAAAAGTGTTGGAGGGATGGAAACAAACACTAATTTCAACTAGGATTTAACAGTCTGTCCGAACAAGAAAATCCTTTTAAGTAACTATTTAAAACCAACCAAAGGGCAGGGCTAACCATAAACCTCTTTGGGAAATTTCGTATTAAAGCTAACTCAATAGACAAAAAATCCGGTAATCCACATAATTACCTTCAGAAGGGATGAAAACACATAAGATAAACAAAATGTAGCCTAAGATGAGATAAAATACTTTTAAATCTAGTCTGCTTTCAGCATACACCTAGGGAAAATTTCAGAATTTACCTTTGAAGAATAGAAGCTAGAAAACAGGGCACACCATCACTTTTCTAGTCTAACTTTACTAAGAAAATAATGAAACTAACATTCAAGAACAATGTTTAAAGAAAATAGTAGGAAGAGGGAACGCCAGCATTCCTAACTGCTTAAACTATATTGAATCATTCCTAAATAAACAATTTGGAGGAAAACATTGAGATAAAGCTTATCAGTTAGAGAAGGGTACTGTAAACAGTAAGTACTAACTCTATGCTTGTTGTTCTTTATCAAAGAATAATGGAAAATATGGCATACATGAGAGGAAAAAAAATAACAAAGAAAGAAGCACTTCACCAGTGATATAGACTAGGATCCCAAGAAACAACTTGTATATTGATGTCAATCCAGTTAAATTCTTCAAGTCCAATGTTTCAGTTCAGCAATCATCTTCACTTCTCAGCCTAAATATTTGACTACAAACAGAGCTTCAAGAGCCTTTGAACACTATTTAAAAGTAGAAGTTTCGAGCACAAGTATATTTCAAAGTTCAACAACCAACCCTTTACAATGAGCTCCTCAATAATATTTTATAGAAGGATGAGGAGGTCTAAAGAGAGAAAAGATCTTTTTAGTTAAATTAATACAGTTAATGCTTCTTGGCCTTTGAGGGGCTTGATGGAGAAGTTTGCAGATATTTTCCTGTATTAATTGGTTTACATTAAGTATTTAAGCTTGCTAGAAGCTTTTGTTGACTTTAAGGCTCTTTGTCACCTTTGCAATAACTCTGTTTGGCATGGAATAACTATTCGGATGTATTGAGGAAAATATCCTCTGCTCTGATCATTACTCAGCCTCTGTTTGGATGCTTTGAGGCTACAAGTGGCATTAGGTAGCTGAGAGGAATCAATTAGTCTCTGACGTGGCGGTGGAGGCTTTCTATGTCTGATAGATATTCTTGATTTTCCTTTAAAACACTGTCAATTCGTTTTGATTCTGGGTATTAGGCTTAATTAGGCCTAAAATCTGTATTCTTCTCTTTAACTGTTTTTAATTTAGTGGATTAGGCTTTTGATTGTCTATCTTAGCCGTAATCCACCCAGACTGTGTAATTAATCTTTAATTCTTCATCTCTGGTTTGATTGGGTCTTCAACACTGATACTCTTTGATTTGTATTAATATTGTTGTGTCTTGTTGATGTGCAGGTGCGACAGGGTCTTTATTAGAGCTACTAGCATTCATGATACACCGGCAAATGTGGTGTTGCAACCCTGTGTAACAATATTTTTGATAAAAAAAAGCCAGGAGGATCGTCCTGGCTTTTATTTTCCTTTTAAAATATTTGAAAAACCTTTGAAACCTCCACAAACAAAGAAATATTAATAAATCCTATGTATTTTTTGGTATAAATTCTTTGGAGGATGTGGTTAGGAGCATGACCATTGGATGAATGCATCCAACAGTGGAGATCGATCACGAGATGCCAAAGAAGAAAACAGTGGAGTGGACAGTGCAGAGATTAAGTTAGGGCTGTTGATCTTGCAGAGATCAACGGTCGGGAGCAATAGTAATATTATAAAGCGAAAGGGTCACTTTACTATAGGATAAGTGGAAAATGCGAAGGAAATAGGTTAAAAATCCTTTGCGGAGGAAAAAACATTGAAATGGAAATTGGGGTTTCCAAATGATCGTAGGCCGTTGGATGAATTTGACCCACAGAAATCAACGGTCAGGATTAATCTATGAAGGCCCTTTGGAACAGGTGGAGGGCAATAGTGTAATGAGAGATTAGATGTAAGACGTTGATCTACAAAGATCAATGGTGGAGGATGCACACGATGTAATATAATAGAAATGGGGAAATGGTTTCGGAGGGAAAAACAGCTGGTTTCGTGTGACCAAAAGGGGAAAAGGCAGTTTAACCTTTTTGAACGCGATATGCGTTCTCGCCTGACATGTGGAATTTGAATACCGCCCATATCACGTAGCTCATGAGAAATTAACCTTCACGCTTGAAATTACGTGAAAACGCGTGTCAATCGTTAGATCTTGGGTCTCAGATCGGACGGTGGCTAGTGAGCGTGATATTGGATAGATGTGCGGGCGGATAAGTGGCAGGGTGATTTTAATCAGGATTGTTGGATCAGAGATCGGACGGCTGAGATTAGATCTGAAAGAAAGCAAGACCCACAAGGGTCAGGCCTATCGAGATTATTATGAACCATTAGATGTACAAGATCAACGGTGGAGATTGAATCTGGGGATAAATGGAAAAAATAAACAAGGCAGAGAAAGGGTTAATATGGGCCGTTGATCTGCAGAGATCAACAGGTGAGATTTGGCCATAGAACATTATAAAGCGGGGTGTATGATTTTAACCAAAGGTGGGAAAATTGATCTGGACCATTGGATCTTGACATGTGGACGATCCAGATGTAATCGGAGCTCTGCGATCGGTGGGGGCAATGGAAAGAGTGGTGCCGATGCGATTGACTGTGGGTCGTCGATCTGCAGATCAAATCGATAGTGGACGATGAATCGGAAGACTGCCAATCAGAGGCGGAAAATAAAATAATACACTGTGCCAATGGAACTCTCTGATGCGATATAGCACTGGTCGTTTGATTGGCCCAAGATCAACGACGGAGAAGGGTTTAGCCAATGAGCGGGCGGGACCCTTTATAACATATGAAAAATAAAAAATTTATGAAATACAAAGGTTTATTGGCTTTGGGGTGAGGATATATATAAGGTTAGGTGCCCGATTGCGGGGCCTTTGGATATATGAACAAGTGAAGGGATTGGGGGTTTATGAGACAAAGGGCCAATCAGAATCGAGAGAAAGGAGTGGGATTTTCAATCTACCCATTTGGAAAATCTCCGATGCGAGATCGCGCGGATTTTTGATCGGGAAAATATCAACGGTTGCTTTCATTAAAAACATGAACCGGCAAGTTTAGACAAAAACTTAGGAAAAATGGGTTTTTATGTTTTACAAAGGGCAAATAAAATCGGGGATGGTTTATTCACAAATTTTAGCGCCCGATTGCAGGCTCTAAGGTTATATAAAGCGGCAATGGGGTCAGGGGTTTATACATAAGAGGGGCCAATCGGCATCGAAGTTTTATAAAACAAAAGGACTTGTGTGCTCTGATTTGTTCCGATGCGATAAGCACCTGATGGGTACAACACCTAGTTATAGGGCGTGGTCATGTGGTGGGGAAGTGGTTAGGACTTAGACCAAAGGGGCTTAAGCCTATAGTCAAAAAACTTTATTTTTTATGAAAATTTTCAAAGTTTTTGATGGATTTGGGGGTTTCGGTAAGGTTCAAAAAGGATTTTCAAACCCTATAAAAGGGATTTTGTGAAAGGAAAGAGGGGAATACATTACAAATGAGGGATTTTTATGGGGAATAAGAGAATGAAATGAAGGTTAGTTTGAAGTGAAAGGAGGGAAAAAATGGGATTTTTGCAACAGTCTTTTCATTATGAAAATAGCAGATTTTCAACATTTCGAAAGGAAAACAGCAGTGAAGGTTTAAAAAAAGGGCATGATGTCTTCATGAGTCTTCAAGAGATAACATTTTTAGCAATAAAACTTGTTTCTTGAAGGCTCAAAAAATTATTTAGCCACCTTTTTATATAACAAATTTTATAGGTGGCTAACATAGAGGTAAGTGGTTTCCATCCTCCAGAATTGCAAATTTTCCATGAAATTTATACATAGCGAGTCATAAATTGGAATTTAAGTGGTGAAATCAAGGTAGTTTGAGCTTGTTTGAAACCATAATATATAAGGCACCAATTCAAAAATAACTCTCAAACAAAGCCATTAATCCACCTTCCTATCACAACCACAAAATGGGAGGAGGATTTAATATAAGGGATCTCACTGATATCAAAAGAATAAGATTGCACCCTTAGGTAATGGAGATTTTTAGGAACCACCAGTGGTTGGGTTTCTTTGAGCTCCTCAAGGTTTTTGATAAAAATCTAGCTCGAAAATTTGCAGTGGCCCTACAATCATACTCAGATGAGAGAGCCACCATTGTGGTTAGAGGCCTAGCTATCAAAACTTCACCTGAATTAATCAACAGAATAACCACATTTCCCTTAGGAGTCAAGTAGATTAGGGAAGATAAGGTGCCCAATGCTACAACCAAGAAGATATTCTTTCTTCTAGGAGACAAATTCATTGAAGCTAAAAATGGAGTGAGGAGAGAAAGAATTACCTACCCTTGGGATGAAGTAGCCTTCCAAATTATGAAATTAATTTCCTATGAGGGAAACGCTAGTGTAGTCTATGGATACCACTTCAGTTTGTTAAATTAACTCATATTTTAAGGAGAAATACCTCTAGAAAAAATATTGAGCATCCCTTATTTCCTCTTGCACTCAATCACAAACATGAGAAAAAATGTGAGGGAAAGGAAGTACCAACATTTGTATAATCATGGCCTCATCAAGCTGATAGTGAGTGATGCTATGAGCAGATTGAACCTCCTTGTGCATTCATACTCATTCATAGACATGGATAGGGAAGCCTTAATAGCCACCCAAACTGGAAAAACCTCTACCTCTAGTCTGGGAGAGAGGGTAATATAAGAATAAGAAGAAGAGGGGGACATTGAAGAGAGACAAGAGGAAGATGAGGAAGAAGAAGAAGAGATGGAGGTTGAAACAGAAAACACAAAAACATTAGAACCAGAGAAAGGGAAAGAAAAAGAAAAGGAGAAAGATGAAATAGAAGAAGAAGGAAATGAGGGGAAGAAGCTTAGAGAAGACAAAGGAGGAGGAACTATTGGACCCTATGCTAGGCAATGATACCTCTCCTCAACAGACCAGCATATCACCCAAGATAACATAAAAAGGAATGGCTGCTACCCTAGCCACTTTAAGCACACCGGTGAAATAAAATAGGAAGAGACAAACACCCATGTACTTCAGGACTAGGAAGAGTGCAAGGGTAAGGTAGGGGAAACCATATACTCCAACAAAAATCCCTATAATGATTGAGGAATCCCCTAAGAAGGATGATGAAGTAAGGTTAGAAGAAGGAAAGGTTCAAGAGGTCACATCACCTGAAAGGACACATGTAACCTACAGGAGAAGACATTCATCAAGGTTCACATCCCCTACACATCTACCAACCCCCATAGACCCTAAAAATATAGAAAATATGGAAAAACAAGAAATGGAAGGTTTTCTATAGGCAAAAAAGATTTTTCTACAGGAAATATTGTCTTTGCTACAGGAAACTCCAAAAATGCCATAATTAGGGCAGGAAGCCTTGGGGGAGGGAGATAAGACACCCTGGGTGTGCAAGAGGCCTAAGAAGTTGAGAAAGAAGCACAATATGAAGGGAAAGATGCAAAAGGGGATGAAGAGAAAGAGAAAAATGAGGAGCCTACCTCCCCAAAACTTGTTCGTAAAGATATATCGGCAGTGTCACACCCTAGCCCTCAACCAAATCTTAGTTATTACTATACATTTATTGAAGGGGGCAGATTGATTCGTCCAAATTTTGTAGTCCCCTTATTTTATCAGTTAGAACAAGAAAGTGCACACACCCATCATTGGATGAAAATTGCTATAACAAAATGTGTGCATGGCATAGAAATCATGGAGGAAAAGGTCATTGAGTTGGGAAGCGATTTTTCTGATCTTAGGCTCATAGAATCCATGTTGAAAGAATAGCTTCAGGAAGCCCAATTAGAGAATGCAATATTGCAAAGTCACCTTCAACAAAAAGACAAACAAATGGCCACCATGGAAGATTTGTGCATGGAGGCCATTCAACACAGATACCCATCATACTCTTATGCAATCTACCTCAAATAAAAATGACTCCAATTTCAAATGAAGACACTAGCCTCCCATGTTTCCTTACCTTTTGAAAACTGCAGAAAATTCATTGACTTTTACAACTAGTCAAGCATGTAAGACAAGGAAAAGGTGGCATAATTCTACATGCACAATCTTGTGTTTACAAACTTGAACATTTGGGACCCTAACCCTAGAATGGGAGACATGCAGTTCATGGAATTAGCCTCTTGGATGGTTAATGAGGAAGTAAGAGCACAAGAAAGAAAGAGGATAATGAGGAGAGAAAACATAGAGCCTCTACACATTAGGGCATAACTATTCAGTCCTAGGGGAGTCATAAACAACCATCTCAAGATAGAAAAATATGGCGCACTTGCAGACAAGTACCTCAGCACACAAGCAGAAGCCGTTGCCCATTTTGATGATATTTCCAGGTTTTTGGGAGATGAATATATAATGTTGAGTCAAAGGAGATGGAATGGCCTCCGATTTAGTCTCAGAAACATGGAATGCCACACCCGAGAGATTGAGGAATGCTCTATAAAGGCCACCAGTATACAAAACGGTTATGCAAGAAATGAAAATAGAATTGCTTGGCTTGAAACTCGATCTACCTTTGTTGATGGAACTAGGTGATGGGAAAGACCAAGAGGAGGAAAAGATAAAATGGGAGGAGGCAGAAAAGAATGTTGCATTCTATCCTCCTGAAGGACCTCCTTCACTTCTCCCTTGGGAGTTCATAGAGGCCACTAAAGCACTAAAAGAGATGGAGAAGGAGGACAAAGTTTCTCAGAGGATGTGAAACCATTTGGTAGGGGGGTGATGATGAGCTCCATCATTAGGTATAATTGGAGGGGTTAATTGTCACCTTTTTAGCCTTATTAGTCTCTTTTTCTCACATTTGATTATATTATGGTCATATGTTGCTAGTGTAGATAGTGATTAAGGCTTGTCATACATCGAATGCCTAATATGGTTTAAATTTAGGATAATCACCAAGATATTCCACTTTGTTGAATATTTTCAATTAAATCTCAGAGTAGAAAACAAGGTCAGATTCTAGGTGGGGTTTCCACCTCCTTAAATCCTAAAGGTAGCCAAGGGATCCTTGAGATTCCCTCCAACAGATCGAAATCAAAGGCAGCCAAGCAAGTGGTAGATCAAGTACACCAAAGCTCCACTTCTCTTGCAGTCAAAGGGAAAACATAACCTACTTTTTAGGGAGTTGTCGGTAGCTACACTTTAGGTTAAATAGGGTAGAGAAACAACTTATTAGGATTCCAATTTTGGAGGAAGCTAGTAGACTCTTGGCTCTTGTAATAGGATTTTGAGACTTTCATGACTATGTAATGAAACTATTTTATACAATAATATGAGTATTCATATTTTCCTTCACTGGTTTAGTTTCATAGGGCTAGGCTTGTGGGTTAGGGCCCAATCCATTGGCCTTAGCCTCTCTTGTTTATTCATGCTTTTTTTTATGCCATTGTAGCTAGTTTGCTTTATGATTTTTAGCTAGTTTGTTCACATTTCAAATTATTGTTTTTAGTTTGCTTCTATTTTAACTTTTTTGTATTTAGACTTGCATAGATGTTGGTAAAGTGACATATAAAACTCAGAAGGTTATGTGTCAAAGCCTCCCTCTCTCATCTCTTTCGTTGGAGCTTGAGGAGGGAAAATATTCACCATAAGCCCAAATTTTCTCTTTAGCTTATGATTTCTTCGAAAGAATACATAGGTTGTTGTAGTGTCATGAACATGTTGAGAATATTGAGTTAGATTTCTGTTTGAATGCTTAAGTAGGTTTGTTTGTCAAATTCAACTCATCTTTTCCACCTTCATCATAGATTTGCCAATGTTTGTTGCATGAACATGTAGTTTTCTTGCAGGTTCAAGTACCACAGTAGAGGAGAACTTCACTAGCACCCCTAGCTTCATTTCTCACCCTTCATCAACATTCTTTCAACCAAATCACCTTCAACCTTGTTTTTGAGATTTTCACCTTCACACCATGAGCAACCCTAGAGATGAAAGATGAGATTTGAAATAGGTTTTGAGCTTGGAAAAGGGGTTGGCCACCTTCCATCCATCCAATTTAACCATCATTCCACCTCCCCTACATGTTGACCCACCATATTTAGTCTCAAATTACTCTTGGATGGTTTCCTATAGCAATTCAGGACTTTCTTGTAGCACTACATGAAACCTATAACAGACACTGTAGTAGCACCAGGTGGCCTCTCCTTCAACCCAGAAACCATCCTCCACCTCACCTAGACCTTCCATAACCATCAAGACACCTTTATCCCTGCATCCATGAGTCCAATACCTTCCTAAGCCACCTTAGCGCCTTCTCCTTTGGCTACAAAACAAAGTAATTACAAGCATAGTTAGGTCATGACTAGATACATGATTAAAAGCATGACAGTTAAAACATGAATTATTTAGTGTGTGTTTAGCCATTTGGCCCAACAATGTGTGATTATATTAGTCTTCTTTCTGCAATTTCAATTCATCACTTTACTTCATGAATGTTTCCTTGTTTTCCTCTATTTCTTTCCATAGCCTACATTGTAGATTTATTTCTTTGCAAAATAGCTAGATGTATCTTATTTCTCTAGAATAGTCCTTTGATTGTCGATAGAGTAATGATTTTTAGTCTCTTGTAGTTATAGGCCTAATTCCAAAGTCTAACAGACTTAACTCAGAAACCCTAGAAATAGCACCATTTCGCAGGACTCGGAAAAGGATTACATGAGTGAAATGCATTTGCTGTGTATATAGCACTGTCACCTCCATGTTTGTATGAGCCCTGGGTTGATAAATGTAATATTCCTAATTAGAAATCAATTAATTAGAATATTGGAGTTCTTACCTTTCTTTATTAGTTAAGTAAATAAGAGGATGGAGGGACCCATAAACCCAGTAGATGAATAATATCCACTTTTATAGTGTGAATGTGGGTTAGTTGAGTAGTGGAGTAGCATTATAGAGTAGTGGAGCAGCATAATAATGAAGAAGGAGTGGAGGTCATGGATAAATAATGAGGAAGATGATGGAGATAGTGGAGGAATAAATGCAAGATGATGGAGATTGTGGATGAATAAATACAAGATGATGGAGATAGTGGAGTAATTACAAAGATGATGGAGATAGTGGAGGACAACACAGTATTTATGGAGGCTAGTGGCAACAAGTGCAGTGCAGTTATGAGGTGGGACAAGGCCAAGGAAGGCTCACAACCATAAAAGGAAGATGAGGGCAGCAAAGTAAATCAGTCTGAATTTTATTATTGATTGGTCTTTACGACTTTCTTCACCCTTCAACTATTTAGCTAAGTTTGTTGTGCTGTTGAGCACACGGGTTTCTCTGAGCGGAGATCCCACCATTATCCACAGGGGACTTCAAGGTACTACTTTGGAATTTTTCTTTGAGCAACCATTCATCATCCAGAAATAGTGCCACATTGAGCCCCTCTTTTCAACACTTCCAGGTACAGGAATTATGCATTCCTGCAATAGGGTTTGAGAGGTGGAAGTTAGTTCTTAGTATTTCCGCTGGGAAACCTATGGAGGGATCAAACCTTCACCTTGTGCATCCATTGCAGTCTTCTGAGAGCATCATTGTGACATTTGGGATCAGGCCATCATTCTACTCCTCTATGCAGCAGCAGTTCCGGCAGGAATTACACATTCAAACAGTGTAGTTGAGAGGAGGAAGGAAGTTCCAAGAATCTCAGCTTGGAATCCTATGAGGGGTAAACACCTCACTTAGTGATATCATTTCCATAATTTTTTAGCAACATTGCATCATCTAGAAGCATGCTACAACATCATCCCTCTTGACAGTGCAGTCACTTCCAACAGTTGTGCAGTTCAACTGCTACAACTTGAGAAGAAGTGCTAGAACTCAAGCTTTCAGCTTGAAAATCAGGAGAAGGGGCTAGCCCTACATGCATTGAGATAATTGGGTGCTACTACAGTTTTTAGATCATCATTTCAGCCCCATATCAGCAATTATCAAGGAGTGCGTAAGTCAGCCAGCAGGGGTGTAGTTTGCAACCCAAAAAGGGTTGAAATTCCAAACTCAAAATCTGGCCAAACCATTTTTGGGTTTTTCTGAGTTTTTCAAGTCGAATGTGTGGGTAAAATACTATATATTTTTGAGCACTCCAGAAGCCTATCTCACATGGTTCTTCTTCCTAGCAGAAGAAGCTTCCATCAGCAGCAGCAGTAGCATCAACATCATTTCCAGTGCTAGGATTTGGATTCATTTAAGCCACTTCCTGATGGCTTGAGTGCATCTTATTTGGAGAAATATGTAATTTATTTTTCTATTGATTATAATGAGATGACCCAACTGTTTCTGCTCATGGTTATGATGTCTTAATGTAATTTCCAGTTGCAACATATTTCCGACATTTTTCAGATTTTAGTGCTATATTCTTGTTTTACTTTATTTGGAATGATGCCTATGTTCTATATTCTTTTCTTTTCCATTTTGGAATATTAAAGTGGTATCAGAGCATGATCTTTGGCTCAACTTGCGGACATTTCATGACATTAGAGGAATAAGAAGAAGAAGCAGAAAAAGAAGAAGTCTTCAATGGCGAAAGGATTTAGTTTTTCCACACTTCTCTTAAGGTCTATGTAGGATCTCACCATGGAGATCAAAGAAATGAGAAGGGAAAGGTAAAATTAAACCTCAAGAGGGTTTCATAATGGATAATGTTCGAGCACTTCCTATCAGCAGTATAAGCAATCGATGGTGCAGAAAGTTGCACAACTTCCTACTATGCCCACTTTCCTTGTAGAAGGAAATGAATGGCATGGAGATGGAGGATATTTGGAGCATGGGACTCTGAGTGATTATATTGCAGAGTACAGATCTTGATCTAGAGAATTTAAAGAGAATCCGACTTTCCAACATTTTTTCCATATTAACGAGAACTAGAGACCCCATAGCAGCAATAGAAGAAGAGGCATGCAAAATATATTCTTTCTGCCTACATTCGATGAGTCATCCAAAAGCACAATAAAATATTGGATGGAGAAGTTAGATGCATTCTTCCAGGTACACTAGGCAGCAGAAGAAAAGGCTATTCAGATTGTAGTGCTACATATTAAGGGTGAAGCAAATGATGGGTGGTTTGGCAGATTGAAACATGTAAGAGTGATTTCATATGTAGAGTTCACTCAAATATTGGTAGAGAGGTTTGATAGAGGAAAACCAGAGGCAATTTTCATTGTGAAATTTTACGACATTGATGAGAAAATATATGACAAGAAAAAGGAAGATGTCAACACTGATACTCTGAGAGAAGAGAAGCTACCACCACCACTAGCTGCAGTAGAGGTACTTGCATCCTTGCAACATGGTCCTGAGCATTCGACATTGAGAGTCTCATGCATGATTCAAGAGGTGCATGAGGAAGAGGAAGTGGATACCAGCGTTGGTGCAACAATAGAGGAGAATCCATCACCATCACTAACAATTGGAGAAGAAATTGCACCAGTTGGAGGAACTCTTGTAGCTTTGCAAGATGTTCCCAAGCATCACTTGATCTAATGTATGCAAACATTTCCACCCGATATTATTTCAGCACATCATATGGAGATTTGTGGGGTCATTCCATCAAGGAAATTGCATGATTAAGGGTTAGAGCACATTGCTGATTTGGACCAAAAAACTATCACTGTGTAGAGGACCCTTGACTGGTTGAAGGAGAAGATGTATAGTTATCCTATTTTGACATTATTTAGCTGCACACAACACTTTGTGTTGGAGTGTGGAGTTTCTGAGGATGGGATTATCATAGTCCTAATGTAGGGAAGCTATATAATAACTTTCAAGAACCAGAAGTTATTGTCGCATGAGCTGTCGTATTCTATTTACGACAAAGAGATATTGGCCATTATGCATGCATTGATCAAATTCCGACAGTTTTTTATTGGAAGTATATTTTGGATGAAGACCAACCACCATAGTCTTTGGCATATTTTTGAGGAGGAGCAACAGTTGTAGAAGAGGCAACAAGGGTGGATCAGTACAATGCAGGACTATGAGTTCAACATTTTTTATGGAGAGGGCCATGAGACAATAGATGCACTATCATGGGGATCAACAATGCTGTCATTGAGGAGCAGTGATGATTTGAGGGCCCAGTTATTATTTTAACATTCTTATGACCACTTCACTTATGAAGCAGTGGATGGGCAGATGATAGATGGTAGACATGATGTAATGGATAACATCTTCCATTATCAGGACAGAGCCTTCTTGATGAGAACCTCACAACTCAGAGAGAAGTTTCTAGATGCAACATATTCAGAACCTCATAGGTTCTATCGGGCCATCGAAGAGAGATTCTCATGGAGATACCTCAAGGAGGATGCACTTCGACATATCATGAAGTGAAAATATTGTCATCTGATTGACCCGCTATCGAGGTATGCACATTACTTCGAAATTTTCACATAGTACATATCTTCACCCATGACCGGATTATCTTTCCAGGATGTCTTCATGCTTCTTGGTATTCCCAAGGTCGTAGATAGTGATGGGGGCAGTTATTGTATGAGCAGTTTTTGGTGAGATCTTCTCCATTGGGTCGATAGTGGGTTGGTGCATGATATGAGTCATCACCCATAGTTGGATGGATGGATGGAGATGATGAAAAATTTGCTGAAAAGATACGTGCAGATCTATGACATGGGGCAGCATGAAGCATGGATGTGCTGGATGCTCTTGGGTGAGTATGGTTACCACCTGAAATTTTAGATTGGTATGTTCCATGCCTTGCACAAAATTGAGGTGATGCAGCAATAGTAGGCATGGCTATGCTGGCTACTCTTGGGCGAGTATGGCTACCACCCAACACTTCACATGTGTATGTTCCATGCCTTGCATAATACTAGTGTAATGCAACAACAAGAGTCATGGTTGTGTTGGTTACCTTTGAGAGAGTTAGGCCAAAACATGACATATCACATGTCAATGGGTATGTTATTTTTTGGGACTTTGCATGATACTCATATGATGTGGTAGCAGGAAGCCTAGCTATGTGGGTCTAGTGTGACATTCTACATGTCAGTAAGTATATTATTGTTTCATGCTTTGCATTATGATGATGTAGGGTGGCAACAAGAGTCATTGTTGCGTTGGTTACTCTTGGGAGAATATGGATTGAAATTCTCCCATACCTTGCATAATGATGATGTGGGATGGCAACAGGAAGCCTTGCTGCGTTGGTTATGTTAGGAGAGTATGGTCACCATACTTGAGATGATGATGAGGTGGTGTGGCAGTAAGAGGCATTGATGTGGTGGCTTCTCTTCAGAGAGTATGTCTACCATACTTGGTATGTTGATGGTGTGATGTGGTAGCAAGAGGCATTTATGTAGTGGCTTCTCTTCGGGGAGTATGGTTCGATATTCCACATGTTGATCTGTGTATCTCTACTTCTCACTTTGCACAAATTTGATATGATTCTTGGAGAAAGAAAGGCCACCAAGGCCAAGGATTGGAGCATGAATATACACAACATAATCCATGTAGCATGGGCTAGAGAGATTTCATATGAGTTAGGACTTTCCTTTGGAGGGAGGAACCACAACACTTCCCATGTCTCATATCGGAAGGAGGATTTTGCACAACAGATGGTTGCCACTATGGGACTTGTTGATGATGAGAGGCATCTGGTTATACAACCGAAGGTCATTATAGACATTCTAGAGAGGAAAATATGGATTTGGGCATTCATATCACATTGGAGCAGATGGGAGAACCTTCCAGATGAGGGTGCCACTTGGGAGGGAGAGAAATTTCTGCAGCATCCACTTTTTCAGTTGCTTGAAGACAAACAACATTTTGGAGGGGAGGAATTTAATATTCCTAATTAGCCATCAACTAATTCTAATATTAGAGTTATTACTTTTATTTATTAGTTAAGTAAATAAGAGGATGGAGGGACCCGTAAACCTAGTAGATGAAAAAATTCACTTCTATAGTGTGAATGTGGGTTAGTTGAGTAGTGGAGTAGCATTATAGAGTAGTGGAGCAGCATAATAATGAAGAAAGAGTGGAGGTCATGGAGAAATAATGAGGAAGATGATGGAGATAGTGGAGGAATAAATGCAAGATGATGGAGATAGTGTTGTGAAACCAGCTCCAAAAAGAGAAGAAAAGAGATATCAATGCCTTAGAAATAAGCCACTTCGAGAGGGCAACCTCCAATACATTACATGAATGAACAATTCTTGGATGATTCAAATTACAAAACCTCATTTCTATATATAAGAGTCCATGGGGCCATAATGTAATCCTAGTAGGGCCACAATGTAATCCTAGCTGACCTAACAATAAAAATTTAAGGGTGCAATAATAACAATATGGGGGTTACAAGGGTACAATAATAACAATAAGAGGGTTACACTAACTACAATAAGGGACTATACTAGTAATATAGGGACCTAACATGCCCCTCTCCTTCAAAAAAGTGTTGTCCTCAATGCTTGAGTAGCTCTGGGTGCTACTGTATAAAATTCTCATCCTCCCATGTAGAATCTTTAGTGGGTAAGTTCTTCCACTTGATGAGATACTCTGAAATTGATCGATTCCATAGCTGTCGAGTTCTTGTTTCCGTGACTGCTTCAGGTTCCAATATGATTTTTCCTTCCTCATCAAGTTTTGGCAATATTGTTTGAATTGGAATATTTTCACCTATAACCTTCTTTAAGCATGAAACATGGAAAATTGGATGCACTCGTGAAGAAGCAGGAAGCTCCAATTTGTATGCCATAGTACCAATATTTTGCAACACCTTGTAAGGACCATAGTACTTTGGCGATAATTTATTATCCTTCTTAGCTTGCTTAAGGGACATTTGTTTGTATGGTTGTAGCTGTAAAAATACCCAGTCTCCTACATCAAAACTTCTCTCGATGCGATGTTGATTTGCCTATTGTTTCATTCGATTTTGTGCCAAATTCAGGTTGTCCTTTAATATTTGGAGAACTTCTTGTTGACGCTCGATGTGATCTTCAACTGCTTGAACCTTCGAATTTTCTCTTAAAGATGATGTGATGGATGGTGGATGATATCCATAAAGTGCCATAAATGGGGTCATTTTTGCTGCAGTATGGAAGGAAGTGTTATACCACCATTCAGCAAGTGGTAACCACTTGACCCATTGTGTTTGTTTATCAGATACAAAACAACGAAGATATCCTTCCAAACATTTATTTACTATCTCAGTTTGACCATCAGATTGAGGATGATAAGATGAGCTATGAGCTAATTGAGTACCCAAACAAGAAAATAACTCCATCCAAAATTTTCCAGTAAAAATGGGATCTCTGTCGCTCACAATAACCCTTGGGCTTCCATGTAGCTTTTGAATTCTGTCCATAAATGTAGTAGCAACTGTACTTGCTTTAAATGGATGAGATAATGCACAAAAGTGTGCATACTTGGTAAATCTATCAACTACCACCATGATGACACTCTTTCCTTCGAACTTAGGTAAACCTGTGATAAAATCCATTGAAATCTCCTCCCAACGTTGACTTGGAATGGATAAAGGTTGTAGAAGTCCCGGGGTCTTAATTGTCTCAACTTTATTCTGCTGGCAAACCAAACATTCCACCAGAAACTTTTGAATATCAGATTTAAGGCCATCCCAAAAAAATCTTTCTTCACCTTGTGGTAAGTTTTTAAAAATCCTGAGTGTCCTCCTAAAGGAGAAGTGTGCAATTCCAGAAGAATCTTTTGTTTTAGTTGGGAATTCTTACAAAGATATAAGCGATCTTTGTACCATAAGGAATCATTTTTCCAACTAAATGTATCGGATGTACTAGGATCTTGCTGCAACTTTTGAATGAGTGTCCATACATCTTTGTCCTTCTTCCATTCATCTCTTGCTTCGGTTATCCAATCTGGTTGGATAATAGAAATGGCACAAAGCAATGCTTCCACCCCTTCATTCTTTCTTGAGAGTGCATCTGCAACAACATTAAGCTTTCCTTTTTTGTAGATTATTTCAAAGTCATAACCCAACATCTTTGTGACCCATTTTTGCTGCTCTTCCGAAGATAGTCTTTGTTCCAAAAAGTGTTTAAGACTATCATGATCAGTTTTTACCTTGAAGTGTCTTCCCATTAGGTAAGTTCTCCATTTCTTTAGTGCATGCAGTATTGCTAACATTTCCTTCTCATAAATAGGTTTCTGTAAATACTTTCCTTTGATTGGATGACTTTCAAAGCAATGGGTCTTCCTTCTTGCATTAAAACAACACCAACTCCATTTCCTGAGGCATCACATTCCACAATAAAGGTTTTTGTGAAGTCTGGCGTAGCTAATACAAGTGCTAGGCACATTTCCTCTTTAAGATGTTCAAAGGCCTTAGTTGCTTTAGGAGTACATGAAAATGCATCTTTCTTCAATAATGTTGTTATAGGTGTTTCTATTCTCCCATAATTCTTAACAAAATTTCGATAATACCCTGTTAACCCGAGAAATCCTCGCAACTGCTTTATGGTTGTGGAGACTTTCCATTCCTTAATGGCTTTAATTTTGTTAGGGTCTACCTTAACACCTTTGTGAGATACAATATGACCTAGATATTCTGCCTCTTATACTCCAAAGAATAAGTATCACATGTTCAAGAATGGGATTGAGTACATTGTTAGAGTACATAGTAATAATATGAATTTGTCTCTTATGAATGTTGGACAAATGAAGAGAAATGTGAATGCTAGTCAAAATTTTGTTGTGTTAATGTTCAAGCATGAAGATGTTGTGAATGAGGCCTTTCAAGGAAATGCATCAAATGAAAAAACTGATTTCATAGAGGTTTCTAATGGTTGTGATAATATGTTTCAAGAGTTTAACATGTTGCCTCCTAAAAGAGGTAAACAAGATGAGGTAAAATTGCAACAGGAAGCATAATTGTTGAATAATGGTGTGAACAAGATGCCAGTGTAAGAGAGTGCAAATGTCAAAGAGAAAGTGCCAAAGAAATTTGAAAAAAATGCATTGGGTTCAAAATTTCTTCTTGTGGGTTTCAAAAAGTGTTTTCTTTGAAATGGGATGTTGTATGGTGATGGCGATCACATTTAGTCAAGAGTCCAGCCAAGCACAAGGCGAGACAAGTCAAGCATCGTCATGTCGACAATGTTCAAGGTGAGAATAATTTGAATATGTTTAAGATTTCTTTGATTGAAAACCGAGGAGGGAATGTGTTTGTTCCTTCAAGGACATGTTGTTGTTTTGCAAATTCTGGGAAATTGCAGCAAGATGGTATCTACAACAGCAAGTCAAGGTCTTCAAATTCGGGGAAAATGATCAGTTTTCAAGAAAATCTCAAATTGTCGCATTCAAGCAATTTTAGTGGATAAATACTGGAAGGGTGAGGGATATGAGCCCCCATATATTTATTGATAGATAAATATATTTTGGAGGTAAAAAAGTTTCCAGTGGGGAGGAATGATTCGGTGGATCAAATTTATGCTCAAAATTCAAAGATCTCACAATGGAACAAAACCAGTGCAATTGCGTAGATCTCGTCTTCCTGAATCTGACGCAACTCATTTCGTGCAAAACTTAAACAATATGTTGCTGCAATCATGATATATTCATTTGGGTTAAAAAATATATATATATATTTTTGGATGTATAGGGATGCCAAGTCAGTAGTCCATACTACTAACTGGACCCTCACTATGCATTGTTGACTTGAATTTTTTGGCCTATGGTAGTTCGCCACTTTCCACCTTCATATTGGTTTTGAAATGGTGCATTTCTATCGGTTGTTGGTGGGACCAACCAGGGAATGCCACGTGGGCCAACCAAAGGGCACCACATGGTGCCTTGGTGGCCAAATAAAATTTATATTATAAGGCCGAAAGCACCTCCAACAGAATTGAACACAGAACCTCTGAGCATCAAGACCGACATCCAACCAACACACCACAAGATATTACTTAATATGTATAGTTTAAACGATTTATTTAGAGAGTATGAATGGTGTGTTTGGGGGGTGGGTTAGGGCTAACCCCAGCCCTGGTCACCGCGCCCATAGGAAATAAGGGGCGGGACCAAGGGCCAGGGCTTAGCCCGCCCCTGACTTTTAATTAAATTATTTTTTCCACAGACATTATTGGACGAATTAACCATCCCATGATTAGCGTTAGCAGTTCGCCAAAAAATTTCTCTGTTAGTGCTTTTTGGGGCGGATTTGTAGGATGGTTTGTAGGTAGGTCGAAATTGTAGGACGAATAGCTGGAAAACTTGGGGAGATCATAACTTCTTCAAGTTTTATCCTTTTTGGGAGCAGAAAGAGGCTAGATAGGGTTTTTTGAGTGCTCTAAAGCCATTGGAGCTATCAGTACAACCATTTGAGCACTTTAATTTACTTTAAACACCATTTTTTAGCATAGTTAAAAATGCCCAACCATTGGAAGCTGGACCAAGAGATGTAGCCGAGGAGGGGTGAAATCCCTCATTATTTTCTTATATGTGTTTGCTTTTATGGTGTTATTGTATCTTTTTTACTTCAAAAAATGAGCTTAATTTTTATGTTTATGTGTTTATGAATTTGACAAAAGACGCTTAAAACCCTAATTTAATCACTTGCAAAATTTACATAAATCTCAAGCAATGTCACATATAGAAAATGAAAGGCCACCACCCTCCCGATTGGAAAAACCTATCTCTTAGGTCTCTCTACCGGATTGATTGTCGGGTATTACTTACTTCTATAAAGAGACCCTAATGCCTCATTCAAGGGGATTTTTAACATTTAATTTAGGCTAGTAATATGATTGATGCTTTGTGCTTGAGGAGCTAAAAGAATTCACTTTTGGTAGTCTATAGGTGGAGGGATTGTGAGGCTAGTCCTATGTTATGAAGATGATATGAAATGCTCTTGTACCACTATTGGGTTTTGACGAGCTTGTTGTACATGTATTAGAATGTGAAACATATTAATGAGAATATTTTTTGTTCTTCCATTGATTCATGTGCATTCCTTTATTTTCATATTATAAATATGGTATTTCAATTATGTGTGCATGTGGTTTACACACCATTTATATCATTACAAACTAATATATTTGCATGCATCTTTTATGTTGGATTTTAATATTTTCTCTTAATTAAATGAATTTTTAATGGTTGATTTTGAACTAATTTGTAGTTGATTGTAGCACTTTCTCTTTGTGCATGTCTTAGTTAGTTTCAACTATCTGATTCTTCCTTAAGGCATGTTGTTGCTCATGATGTTGTTGTTGCATTCTTACATCATGTTATCCAATCTATCAATGGAGAATAGATTTCATCCTCAATCTTATAACGCATTACTCTCGGTCTCACACTTTTCTCTACATTTCATAACCAAGAGAAAGACACATACAATGGCAATCGGGTCGGTATCCGGATGGGGTTGCCAAAAAATGTGAGGTATAATTGGGAGTCCATACCATGGAGACTCCCTAGTGTTTATGTATTATCCAACACTGTCAATAACACCAAAATACAATAACAATTTGAAACACACTATCATTCACCTCAAAATGCATAATCCAAGTGTGCCCCCTCTCTGCTTTACAGTCCTATAAAGGGTACCACTTCCCTTCGAGGGATCTAGATTTTTTTGGCCAAAAGTATCATAGCTATGTTTCTATGAACTCCAACTACTCTCATGGAGTCTCTAGGAACCCTCTAGGGCTCACACTATAGAAACCTATCCTAGACAATTTTCCCTCAAGGGCTCGATCCTTCCTAAAGGAAACCTAAGGAAAATTGTTCGCCCAAATAACCTATGATTCATATGGTTTCACAATGATACAAGGTTATAGTGGATCCTCAGTTCACAACCATCATACCTATATCAATTAAAAATGGTCATTATCAATTGAAAATCCCCCCTTTTCACCAAACTCCTAGATTAAATATGCATGTCCTTATCTTGAGAAGTGACACAAAATACATCCCCACCACTTTGGAACTCATTCCATCACTTGGAAACATAGGATAAAATAATATGAAAATAACTACTTAAGAATAAGGAATATATTATATTATTATTTGGCTTATCCCTTTTTCTTAAACCCTTATCCCAATTGTGCTCTCATGAAGATCTATCCCCCCATACTCTCTTGCTTGATTTGGATTTCAACAATATGTATTTTATTAAGATATGACTGATTGTGATTTACATTGTGAAGCTCATAAACCTTCCCACATACATGATATTTAACCTAATATCACACACATGATTTGTCCCAAAAACATATATACATGGGCACTCCAACCCATAACATATATACACAAACACTCTAACCCAAAACATACTAGCTTTCCAGCCTAAATATCATATGTACATATAAAAGTTGGGGGTTTTGCAAACCCTTACAATTTTTTTCCCTCAATACCCTAGCTCTCATACATATTGTGGTTTATGGAATTTTACAAGGATATATTAGCCCTCCTCATTGAGGAGTATCCAATAATATATGTAAATTATTTGGAAAATTCAAATTATGTGGAAGAAGATCCTCTAATTTTCCTGAAAAAATAGTTACATAGATTAGAAAATTTCCAACCCCCTAAAGGAGTTCATATAATGCAACTCCAAATGGAATACCAATTGAAAAAATTGCATGATGTCTATGAATAAAGTCAAAGGATGGAAATTTGAATTGATATTTGATGCATATAGAAGCAAGATATGTTAGGGTTGGTATGATTTAGAGAAGGCTTGTGAGGAATAATGTATGTACAATTTAAATTTTTGGGAAAATAGCTATGTCCAACATCTATTTGATGACTATGCTCCACCTTATGTAGAGAATATCATTGCAAAATCCTGGAGCTAGTTATGACCAATGGTTTTTAGTTTTCCTATTCTCTAGTAGTAATGTTCTTCTACATCCACACTCAACCTTTTGCACATATGTGGATAATTTTTTGGATATGGATGGATCTATAAATTTTGATCCACATGAACATATATGTGTTTGGAGCACCATTCTCATTTAGGTATCAAGCTCATATAGATTCAATGGGGAGACATTATGAGCTCTTTTTCATGAGACCTAGGTTTATGGATGAACTTCTTGGATTACTTGAATATTACAGTACCTGCACAAGGACATTGGATACTTCAACATCATGGTCAAGGCTTGTACACGGCACCTAGGTTTATGATGGATCTTAATGGAATATTTTAGCATGGTGGCTATAGTTTGGACATGAAACTTTGGTTCCTCGACTTACCTCAAAATCATAGTCATTGGAATTAATACTTGATCATGGGGGCTTCATTTTTTGTTGTACACAAGCATTGAGGGAATTTTTTTTTTGAAAGGGGTTAGACGTTGGGATCCTCCATAGGGCTGTAATGTGGGGCTAAAGGTCCCATTAGAGTAATAATAATTAGATGAGACCATTCAATGTAAGGTGGATGAGGTATACAATGTTTTATATTACTAAATAATGCCTAGTATGTTAGTTACAAATGAATCCATGTAATGTATCCTCATTAAATAAGGTCCACTAGGTAGTCAAGAGGTTGTTATAATTAATTTTCTCTTATGAGCCATCAATAAGGATAGAGTCCTCTTTATGAAAAATGATAAGTGTCTTCATGTTTTATATTTTTTTCTTGGAGAGATGATTTAATGAGGATAATCTTCAAGCCACATGAACAAAGCTAACAATCATTCATTCCAACCACTAAGAAAAGATACTATTAATAATAATAAAATCCATGTGGGTTATAAATAAAATACTCCTCTTGGAGTTAACCCATTTTATATATATATATATATATATATATATATATATATATATATATATATATATATATATATATATATATATATACTCAAGCTTTTAAATGATATTTCAAAAGTATATAAGTCTTGATAGAACAAATATGTTTGTATATCCATAACTAGAACTTGAAAATTTCAAATATAAATATACATTAGCACAAGTCTAATTTATAATTAATAAGATATATAATTTTTATTATATATATAGTGGGCATACAATCACGTATATATATATATATATATATATATATATGTATATATATATATATATATATATATATAGTTTCCTATGTTGTTCCAATTAGTGTGTATATATATGGCCATGTAGGACTATAGTCGATGAACGCTAGCATATTTTTTATTTTGGTGCAGAAGAACTCCATTAGCTACCACTGTGTTGATGTTTGAGTCATTGGATCAAATGGTAGATGATTGAAATATTTTAGGCCATTAGATTCACAAATAAATAGTTTTTTATATGTTTTTTATAATGTTAGTTTTTTTTTAATTTATTTTTAAGTTAAAATGTTGTTATTATCTTTTTTTTTTAGATTTTAACCTCAATTTAACATTTTGACTATGTCAAATTACAAAAAATTAAAAATAAAAGTAAATTAAACAAAAAGATTGACATAATGTAATGAACATTTTAACTAGGTCAAAATACAATAAAAAATAAAAATAATAAAATAAAATAATAATAAACTATAAAAATAGCCCATGGTATTGATCCATGGTATTAATGTGGAATGCAGTTACAACTGTTTTATTATTTATGAGTAGTATTTCTTAAAATATAGGAAATTAAATTAATAATGAAATTTTTTAAAATATGTGATTTTTTTTAGATTTCCAAATTATTTCATAGGACATGATTTATCTTGAGCGATAATGATGAATGTTCATAATTCCTTACTGCAGGTTATAGTTTTACAAAATTGACACTATTAATTAACAATAGAGTAAGTTGAGACAACCCACATTTACCAATGTGGTTGATATACGCAGATAGGCTTATATGCGTTATATGAAATTAATGTGATTCTTTGTACTATTTTTATTTAAAATAGTAATTTGTATTTGTATTTTTTTTAAATGAATATTATTAAATGTGTTGTATTATTTTTATTTAAAATAGTAATTTGTATTTGTATTTTTTTAAATGAATATTATTAAATGTGTTGTACTATTTTATTTAAAATAGTAATTTGTATCTGTATTTTTTAAATAAATATTGTTAAATGTGTAATTGAGTAAAATGTATTAAATTGATATTCTAATTTTTAGGATATTTATTTAAAACATTTAAAGTATGGTGAGTTTTGTTTTATTAAGCTTTACTCTAGGTGTGCAGAGAATGAGTCTATCTCAAGTCCCAAACAAGATTCTTCTTTCTCTTCATATTCTACATTGCACCTTGACACTCCTCACCTCCTCCTTGCACAAATTTAAACTAGGAGGCACAAGGTAGTTGTTGCATATAGGAGCATTTAAATATGATAAGAAAAACGTGATACTCTATTATATCTTTCTCTACAAATGTGATGGCAAATGTGCCCTAAATGTTGACAATTTCATGGTTAATGTAGTATAAGCTACATGCAAATTTACAGTCTTGTATACAAGATCAAGAAAGCTATGCTCAATATCCAACACAATAGAGCAAGACATGTTCACCAATTCAACGGTTGCTTCCAAATCTCTCTTAGTGCTAGAGTTGTTTTCTCAATAAACTTGTTTTCACTACTCTTGAATTGATGAAAGCCATAGTTGTTGCATATAGGAGCATTTATATCTGATAAGAAAAGTGTGATATTGTGTTATAATTTTCTCTACAAATGTGTTGGAGTTGTTTTAAATCCATGGTTGTTGTATATAGGAGCATTTATCTCTCATAAGAAAAGTGTGATACTGTGTTATAATTTTCTCTACAAATGTGTTGGAGTTATTTTCTAAATAAACTTGGTTTTAATGCTCTTGAAGTGATGAAAGCCACCTCTCCATACATTTTTTACTGTCTACACAGAACAAAAAAAACCAACTTCATATCAGCGATACTGAAAAAACAAGAACATGGCAGACACGAGGGACATCAGCAACCTTTGATTTTGAAGGTAGAAAATCATGATCTATTTATTTATTCATGAGGCATTCATGTTGGCATGATCAAGCAAGGTATTTAACTTAACTTCAACATAGGCCTCATGAGTTGTAAGGCTCAACGAAGCAGTATTGCATTAAGATTGCACTACCTTCTTCCATGGAAGAAAATATTGATTTTCATTGCTCCACGATGGTTCTTTCTCTGCAACATCTTATTTCTTCTAGGCTACTCTTTCTTTTGCAACATGTGGTGCAATTGCTAGTTTTAGTATTTCCAATAAATTTGAGTTGTGTAGCTACTACCATTTAATTGCCTTAATAGTTTTTTTTGCATACTAAATTAATTTATGTATATAAAAAATATTTTAAATAACCAAAAATTACAATCTTATCCCAAAATTTAATTGCTAGATTACAATTTGAAAAATTAAATTTAGAAATTGAATTGTCAAAACAAAACAACTCAATTCAAACTTGTGATTTTAACAAATTTTAAATATATGACATTCAGTTTGGATAAAAAGTTATCAATTTATTATTGTCATGTCATAGCTATTGGCAAGATATCCCATCATTAAAACTCATTAATGGAATATGTAAGTTCTGTTAGTCCAAGTCCTTCACGGTACTGGTAATTGGTTTTCAATCAATTTATCATTGTCATATCCCAGATATCCTATCATTAAAGCTCATTAATGGAATATGTAAGTTCTGTTAGTCCAAGTCTTTCATGGTACTGGTAATTAGTTTTTCAATTTGGCAAATAATAAAGATCCTTATGCTTTCTGTTGTTATGAAGATGATATATCAATGCGTGTAGTTGCTGATGCTGATACATCATTTAATCATGAATGTACTCTTGACTTTCTGGCAACGTAATCATAATTGGAATACAAACATGGCTGCCTGTATTATAATGATTATTATGTTTTCCATTGGAGTGAAAACTTATGTTATGATTATTATTGGAGTGAAAAACGATCTCTGAATTTTGATAGATATGCCTGGCCAACCATATATGAATGCCTTTCTGTTGCTGACGCTGATACATCATTTCTGCATGAGTGTACTCTTAACTTTCTGGGCAACGTAATAAAAGAATATAGACAAAATAGTGGTAAGATTCCTCAACATTTAGCTTTTATTTATTATTTATGTTCCACGCTTTATAATACTCTGTCCTGGGATAGTGTCGAAATTAATATTTTGAGCTTAACGAGTGTGTAAATTCTAACGACCGGACTTTGGAAAAGGAGGATTCAGAGAAGACAGTTAATAAACACAACATCAATAGAAATTTGTATTAATGTCCATAATGTATTAATGTCCATAAAGGATTCAATTGAAGTTGATAAACAAAACATGAATAATGAAATATTATATTTATGGCTAATAATTTTTTTATTATTAATATTTTTCAACAACACCTTATTAAAATAAAATAAATTTTACATTTTTTACATCTCTTTTATTATATATATTTAGATTATTTTATTTTTTTAGGCAAGGTGCATTTTACAATGTGCATTCTACAATCTGGTATGAGAGTAATGTGTGATTTGGTCCATATTCAACTTCTAGTTGACATGTGCTCCTTTTAAAATAAAAATAAATAACTCTAAATAAAAAGAAACAATGAACAATCTAATTAAAAACATAAATGAATATACATATTTGATTATTTCTCATTAGAATTATAAAAATCAATAATTCCACTCTCATCTTTGTAGCTTTCATTGTTGGGTCGATGTTGTAATGTAATGTCCTATTTAACATTTTGGCTAGGCAAAATTACATTAACTTTTTTAATAAAAATGAATAATTATATTTATAATTAAATTAATTTAAATCTATCTTAACTTCGGATCTACCAAGCATCGAGAGGGATCAAAGCCCTTTGAGATGCAAAGCCCTTTTAGAGTGAAAATAGATGTAATCCATCTAGAAGCATAAGATCCACCCATAGAGATCACTTACTGTGAGACCTCGAGAGTGTTGAGAGAGAGAATTGAACATGTGACCTATTGATAGCATATGTGCTTTAACTATAAGGATTCAATCAATTGAGCTGACCCTGAGGGAATATATATATTTTATGCATTCAAAGATGTAGTTTAAATAATGAAACATTACAGGTGCTATATGTATATATAGAACTAATATAGATCCATTCAATAAAATTTTCAAATATGCTTTAACTATGGGTATTCAATCAATTGAGAACCCTCACGGATTATATATATTTGATGCATTCAAAAATGTTGTTTAAATAATGAAAAATTACACAAGTTACATGTATATATAGAACTAATATAGATTCACTCACTAATTTTTGGTTTATTTGTTCAACGCTTAAGACATGTATGGGGGATTGAACTTTCAATCACCTAGATACACAAGGGTTTGTCAACATGTTTTTTCCCAATTATGCTACCAGCCCCAAAAGTTGCTAATTTTTTGTTATATATATTACATTTTAACAAAACATATAATAAATTATACATCATATAGTACTAATAATGTTATTTTTAGAAGTCATGAAAATTGAAATCATTTATTTATAAATGACATTGATTTCATTTGCTTAGTTACTATTTTTTATTATGTTAATATACATATTATTTTATTATTTTAAATGTAACATTATATCACAAATCTACCTCATAGTGAGTTCTAAAACTAAGTGTGGATAGAAAAATAACACATTCGAGAAGTAAAATAGTAATGTAGGAAGGGAAGAGAACAAACTTAACATATTTATTGAAATTCGCATACAAAATGGATTTTAATATACTATTTATATATATAATTGATGAAACAAATATAAAAATGATAAACCACACACAAAATATTACACAATTGGTGTCAGTATGTCAATTAAAATGTCCTTAGTTACAAGGTATATTCCTCCCCATAAGTTGAAGCTCCTTTGAGGTGGTGATGTTGGAAGACCTGAGTAAATGGATGAGAAAAATTCAAAGAAACCTTAAAGAAACTTATCAATCCAACAAAGAAAAGACTAAGCGAATGAAGATGAGTACAATTTTAAGAAGGTTCTTATTGGTTGAGAGTCAAAGAGAGAAAAACTCTAGTTAGTCCACCAGCCTAGATCCATCTTAACTCTGGATCTATCAAGCGCCGAGAGGGATCAAATCTCTTGAGGTGAAAACCTTTTTTTTGAGTGCAAAACTTGAGGAAAGGTTTTCACCTTGAGAGATTTGATCCCTCTCGGCGCTTGATAGATCCGGAGTTAAGATGGATCTAGGTTGGTTCCAGTCGTGTGCTACCAAGGAAAATCTATCGATAATATGAGGAACATATGCTTAATTTTATCAATAATATGTAAATACATCTATTATTAACATAACCATTTTAAATATGTTAAATATGTCTGAGATTTATTGAGTCATTTTAATTTTAAATTGTTGAGATGATAAATATTGTAAAATAAATTTAATGATGAAATAAAATTTTGAATGCAAAGTGACAATGTAATAATATTGAATGATAGAAACTGTGAATAATAATAATGTAGTCAATTACGAATAGTCTTCATTGTGATGGATTTCAACTATTTTCTTCTACTATTCTTATTTTCACTCATGTTAGTTTTGTCATATTTTCATATTGATTATTTGAAAAGGAAAGTTGGAATAGTAAACCATTTAAATATTTAGCTTGAGTTGTTGTAGTAAACATCACACGTTGTCTCTCTTGCTCTCCAATGTTAATAGGTTGAGTTACTATAACACAAAAATCAATGTACATTGTCAATAATTTTTTGTGCTTACACTGAAATAATTGCACACACACTATTAATCCAATGACTTTAAAATTAATGTACCATAATACATCCAATTACATCAAATTAGAAATCAACGTTCAATAATTTTTTGTGCTTACACTGAAATAATTGCACACACACTATTAATCCAATGACTTTAAAATTAATGTACCATAATACATCCAATTACATCAAATTAGAAATCAACGTATACACTGAAATCAATGCAACTAATGCAAGAAATCAAATAATAATAGAAAACAACATCTACACTAAAATCAATGCATCTAATGCAAGTAATGGAATATGATTAGAAATCAACATCTACACTCAAATAAATGAGTCTAGTGCAAGTAGGAAAATAGGATTTAAAGCCCAACATTTACACTGAAATCAATGCATCTAGTGCATGCAATCAAATAGGATTAGAAATCACCATATACATTGAAATAAATGCATTTAGTGCAAGGAATAAAAAAGGATTATAAATCATCTAAATTTAAATCACTGCATTTAGTTAAATCATCTACATTTAAATCAATTCATTTAGTGCAAGCAATCAAATATAATTATAAATCAACATCTATATTGAAATTAATTCATCTAGTGCAAGCAATCAAATAAGATTAGAAATCACCATCTACATTGAAATCAAGACATTTAGTGAAATTAATCAAATAGGACTAGAAATCACCATCTACATTGAAATCAATCCATTCAGTGCAAGCAATCAAATAGGATTAAAGATAATCTACATTGAAATCAATTCATCTAGTGAAAGAAATCAAATATAACCAAAAATCAAAATCTACATTAAAATTAATGCATTGAGTGAAATCAATCAAATAGGATTAGAAATCATATACATTAAAATCAATCCATCTAGTGTAACTAATCATATATCATTAGAAATCAACATCTACACCAAAATCAATTCATCTAGTGCAAGAAATCAAATAGGATTAGAAATCACCATCTACACTGAAATCAATGCATCTACTGTAGGAAACCTGCTTCCCTCTCTCCCCCGTATATATCTATATATCCATCCGTCTCTCCTCCTTTTTCTCTTTATCTCACCCCACCATACACACACACTCTCTCACTCCATATCTATCAATTTCCTTGTCCCTCCCTCCTTCTTTCCATCTCTCTTTTTTTCTCTTCACCTTACATCTATATCTATATCTCACTCTATCTCTCTATATCAACTCCAAAACATAAACTCTATTTCTCCAATCTATCTATCTATCTGTCACTCCTTCCTCCTCCTACTCCTCCTCTCTCTCTCTCTCTCCCTCTCTCTCTCTCTCTTGCTTCTATCTCTCTTCCTTCCTGCTACCCTTTCTCCCTCTCTCACCTTCTTCTTTATCACTCCCTCTTTCTCTCTCTCTCTCTCTCTCTCTCTCTCTCTCTCTCCACATTTCACCCTCTATGTCTTTATTCTTACCTCCCCCTCTCTCCCTCTCCATATTCATATCTCTTTCCCTACCTCTCTTCACTCTCTCTCTTCCTTTCTCTCCCCCCATATCTCTCTCTATCTTCACCTTCCAACTTTGTTACCATATGCCTCTCTCTCTCCTTCTCTCCCCCCTTCTCTCCATATCTCCTTATTTGTCTCTTTATCTCACCCCAAAACATACACACTCCCTCTTCATCTCTCCCTTGTCACTCCCCCCCTCTCTCCACTACTCACTCTCTATCTACATACTGCCTCCTTTCTCTCTCTCTCTTTATATTAATATATATGTATGTATCCATGTTAGATGAATGTCAAACAAACATAAATTAGCAGAAATGTGAGAAATGCAGAAATGAACTGTTTTATGTAAAATGGAGGATGAGAATAAAATAATTCATTGTGTGTAAATTAAATAATGTGTACCAAATTATATATATATGTAATCACCAAGATGAATGTATAGCACACCAATATATATAAATATATATGGCAAGAACCAACAGATTAGGAAATCACCATCTTACCGAAATCATATTATTTAGGGGGCCCTCCACCTATTGTATATATCTATATATCCATCCATCTCTCCTTCTTTTTCTCTTTATCTCACCCCACAATACACACACTCTCTCTCACTCCACATCTATAAATTTCCTTGTCCTTCCCTCCTTCTTTCCATCTCTCTTTTTTCCTCTTCACCTTACATCTATATCTATATCTCACTCTATCTCTCTATATCAACTCCAAAACATAAAATCTCTTTCTCCAATCTATCTATCACTCCCTCCTCCTCCTCCTCCTCCTCTCTCTCTCTCTCTCTCTCTCTCTCTCTCTCTCTCACTTCAATCTCTCTTCCTTATTGCTACCATTTCTCCCTCTCTCACCATCTTCTTTATCACTCCCTCTCTCTCTCTCTCTCCACCTTTCACCCTCTAGGTCTTTATTCTTACCTCCACCTCTCTCCCTCTCCATCTTCATATATCTTTCCCTACCTCTCTTCACTCTCTCTCTTCCTTTCTCTCCCCCCATCTCTCTCTCTATCTTCACCTTCCAACTTTGTTACCATATGCCTCTCTTTCTCCTTCTCTCCCCCCTTCTCTCCATATCTCCTTATTTGTCTCTTTATCTCACCCCAAAACATACACACTCCCTCTTCATCTCTCCCTTGTCACTCCCCCTCTCTATCCACTACTCACTCTCTATGTATTTACTCTTGCCTCCCTCTCTCCTCATCCAGATCCATCTCTCAATCCCTCCCCCTCTCCCCCTCCAAATCCATATTTCTATCCCTCCCTCTCTCCTCCCCTCTCTCCTCCTCTCTTTCAAGTCCCCTCTCCTTTCCTTCCTCTCTCTCCCTTTCTCTCCTACCTCCCTTTCTCTTCCCCCATCTCTCAATCCCTCCCTCTCTCCCCCTCCAAATCCATTTTTCTATCCCTCCCTCTTTCCTCCTCTCTTTCAAGTCCCCTTCCTTTTCCTTCCTCTCTCTCCCTTTATCTCCTAACTCCCTTTATCTTCCCCCATCTCTCTCTCTCTCTCTCTCTCTCTCTCTCTCTCCTACAATCCTCTCTTCCCCCATCACTCTCTTCCTCTCTCTCATCATTCCTCTCTCACCTCCTTCTATTTGACACCCCAGCTCTCTTTCTTTCTCTCTTTCTCTGTCCTCCAATCCTCTCTCTTCCCCCATCACTCTATCTCACTGTCCAACTATCTTACTATTTCTATCCCTTTATCCTTCTCCCCCCCCCTTGTCTCCATCACTCCTCCTTTCTCCTTCTCTCCCCCTTGTCTCCATCATTCCTATGTATCTTTATCCCGCCCATAAGCATACACACTCTCTCTCCATCTCTCCCTTGTCACTCCCTCTCTATGTATTTCTTCTTCCTTTCCTCGCTCCGCCTCCAACTCCATCTCTCTATCCCTCCTTCTCTCCTCCACCTCTCATCCTTTCTCTCTCTCCCTTTCTCTCCTACCTCCCTCTCCCTTCCCCCTTCTTTCACTCTCTCTCACTCTCTACCCTCCAATCCTCTCTCCTTCTCCCTCCCTCTCTCCTTTTCTCTCTCCCACCTCCATATTTATGTCTCCCTCTCCCTCTCTTACCCTTCTCTAACTCTCTCACTCTTCTCAGTGTCTCTCTCTTCATTCCTCTTCTCCCTTCTCCTTCAGTTTATCTCCATATCTCCCTTGTCACTCCCCCTATTTATCCACCTCTATCATATATCATGATATATTAATATATATTACAATGTAATAAATTTAATATTCTATTAATCTAAACATATTAAATTTAATAGTATTAATATTTTAATATTAATGTTAGGGTTAATAATGTTTTTTTTTGCATGGTATTAATAATAATTTGGTCCATGGTATTTGACCTTTATACTTCATATATAATTAGATCTTGATTTCTAATCGTATTTGATGTATTTTTAATTATTTACCTTACCTCTTTATACCTCTTTTATATTTACATATTTACCATACCTATTTTATAAATATATTATTTGGCCCATGGTATTTTCCCATGGTATTATTAATAATTTGTCCCATGGTATTTGGCCCATGGTATTAATAATAATTTTTCCCATAGGCTTCATCTAAATAAAACCTGTTTTTGAGTTTTTGTAAATATAAAATGGTTTATTGAGTAAATATAAAAATCGATTTTATTTATTTACCATACCTCTAGTTTGTTTATATTTTTATTTTTTTACCATACCTCTAGTTTTTTTATATTTTTTTTTATTTACCATACCTCCTGAGTAATATAAAAGAGGTTTTATTTATTTACCATACCTATGGTTTATTTATATTTTTACGTATTTACCATATTTTATTCATTTATCATATCTTTTTTTTGAGTGTTAGTAAACTCTTCATATTTTAAGTTTATATCTTTTAAATTTATTTTTAATAATTTTTAATTGTTCATTTATATGTTTATGTAAGCTATTGTTCAAGCCGACATTTTTTTGGCTTCCGACATACTTACACATCTGGGTCATACTGGGCTGTAGAATGGGCCTCTCGGCGCAATAAACATGAGAGGTGAGAAAAAGAGCATTAGATTACAAATTTGATGTCAATTTGACGTAGTATTAGCATGTACCCAAGCAAATTTAAATACATTATCGGTTACTTAATTAATTTGGGAATCTGCTAAGGCAATTGGTGAACATTGGTCTAACCACAAGACAAGTTGATCTTTTGTGCAAATTGATCCATGATTTTTAATTGTACAACCATCGTTTCCACGAGTCCATTCCATATAATTCTAGGAATGTGTTTCTTTATTATATAGGCCATGGCAGATGAGTATAATATGGTATGAAAAATCCATGGTTTAGACATATGACAAAACTAAATATGGTTAAGAAGAGTTTAAATAACTAGACTTCCTGAAAAGCATAACCAAACAAATTTGGAGATTGCAAGGAATGGAAATAAGGAATTTCCTACATGCATTCCTTACTCCATATATATTATGTCAAATGCATGATGATCTAAATGAAGTTAGAGAAGATAATAAAGGATAATGTTAAAAAAACAAATTAAAAAATTGAGTAATAGCTATAAATGAAAAAACATGAAAAATATATACAAGTATAATGTTTATAATGTGGTAGCTATTTTTAAGAAGAGATGTGTGCACTACATTAATTTGCTAAAAATCTGTAAAAATAGTTTGAACTACATGGTTTGAACTACATTCTATAGTAATTAAAAAGAGGTAAAATTCATAAGCTAAAAAATCTAATCCTATTATGTTGTTAATACTAAATGTCTTGAGCTATTCTTTATGAAGTTTGAGTTATATGAAAAAAATATTTTTTTGGGGCAATAAGTTTATGTTCATTGTTTCGTTTTTTGGTTTTCTATAAATATTTGGAAAGCTTATTTAAATTATAATTTTAATATTTTTATTTAAGTGTGAAAATATAAGAAATTCATGGGAAGCAGGGAAAATTTTAAGGATGAAAAGTTATCTTGAAATTTAAAAACGTTGGCGAATATAACTATTTCCTAATATGAGAACTATAAAATATTTATTGATGTATTTTTAAAATTATTCAAATTTATAATGATTTTATATATACTCTCTATATAATGTTTCGATTTTTAAGGTAAAATAATTTGGTATTGTAAAATTTGGGCGAAACATTTTTATAAAAAATGGAAATTAGCGAATCTTTTTTTTGGAAAAATTGCCCCTAAAATTTTCCATGATGGGAAGGATTCAAAAAATGAATTGAAAGTTAAGATTAGTGCTTCCCCAACAAGTAACAAATATATTCCTTGCATGATGTTCCTATACTAGGTGGGGAACTTATACTAGATTTATTATTGGTGAAACCTTGACCTACATTGAGAACAAAAAGAGTTGTATATTATGTTGGAGGGAACTACTCAACTTGGTTTCCATGATCCAAACCACAATAACTTGCTAAAAATATTTAGGGTTGAGCTCTATAATTGAAATTTTATGCCACCTTTGAGGTGTGGAAAATAGGAATGCAATATGGTTATAGTAGTTCCACATTAAAAATAGTTTATATGCCAAATAAGGGTGAAATATTGAAATCAACAATTTTCTCTCCCTTAGCATTAGTGATAGTATAAGCCTTGTATTAGAGTTTATGGAGATCATTATGGGGGCCTACATGTTTCTCTTCCTATAAGTACAACCATACCTTGTTACTAACAACTAAAACTTGTGTGGTACCCAATGATAATTGTGTTATTTCTTACATTCGATGTTGGATTTTGATATAATGTCACAAACTTGTTATTAGATGAGTTTGATATATTTAAAAAAATTGGTTACATTTTTTACCTCATTATGAGTAGGGGAGTATTCTTTCTATCCTATTGTAATGGGAATGTCTACATCATTTAGGGTCTTGAAACCCATGGCACACCTATTGGATCTGGCTCAAGGGTAGCCAATTACAAGAAACTTGGAATGTAGCTAATCCTATGGTTGGGTCAAGAGTGGCTCTCCATTATTTATTTTTGGATAAAAGACTTAAATAACACATATACATGTACCTATTTTATTGGTTAATGAAATTAAATTGTTGCTTAATGTTTCATGATCATTGCTATGATGTACTACTAAGTGTGCTTGAAATGACAAGTTGAAAATCATGGTGAATGGTGTTTGCTAAATCATTTTAAATTCATATAATATTGTTTTTTGTAAGAAGAAGAAATCTTTTAAATTTGTTCCTTATGTTAAATATGAAATCTATGGTATGGTAGAATGTAATACACAAATTGAGTTGATCCTATGTCACTTCCTATATTTCTATTAGTATATCCAGCCATTGACGTGACAATTATATGATTGATAAAATATGGTGTACCTTTAAATTAATGTTAGAATACAAGGTAGTTTCCCTTGATTGGAGACCTTAGAGAAGGTTGGTTAAGGTTTTGTTTGTGATAGTTTCGAGTGATAGTTGTAGATCTATTGTTGAGTATTTATGATAAACTCATTTCCTCATGTGTTAATATAGATTATTGGATTTTCTATTTGTAACGTGTTAGAGTTGACATTGTAGATGGCATACTTGAGTAATGTGAAAGTACCATCTCATTTGGGGGTAAATATGTGGAAATTTTATTTGTCCATCTTATTTCTATCCATTATGAAGATGCTATGATGAAGGTAGGGATTTTGAGGCCCATGTAGGATGGATAAATCCTATGCATTCTCAAAAGTGTCCTCCATAGGTCTCTGCCATATTGAGAGTCGATTTAATCCCTTAAAACAAGTTAGAAGCTTAGTGAAAGTTTCGGAATTTTAGGATTGATCTTTTTGTTTTTTGGCTAATTTGTAATTTTGAAAATTAGGGGGTTTAAGCCCCAACCCTTGGTCATATGGGTCTATAAGGGGCCATAATCATGCATCAGTAATGAAAGGGCTTAATTTGAAAGGGATAACTAAACCAATCTATGATTAATGAGACTGACTTTAGAGTTTCCAATGGGATATAGGTTGTAAATGGGGGTAAAGGCCACGTATCATAACTAATCCTAAGTCATAGGGTAGGCTATTTATTGATTCTTGGTTAGTAGCTCCACCAATTAATAGAGAGAAATAATTTAGAAATCCCTATTAGATGATGTCTATAAATTGGATTGAGCGACTGTTGTGAGTAGATTTTTTATTTTTCCTAGTGGTGGGAAGTTCTAGTGGGATGGTGGGTTGGTTAGCCAAGGATACCTTCATGGAACAACAAATAATAGAGAAATATTTATCGACTAGATTGTCCTAACATTGCAATCACTTTCTTTTTTCCCCAGTGGTCGAGTGGATGGTAATTCAATGACATGTCAATAAGATGAAGGAATGAAGTTTGAATTATATTAAGAGTGGTAGAAAGAAGTTGATAAATCTATTACGTGATGGAAATTGATATCTAGAATTGGTTGATATTTAGATATCTAGGCATATAAAAGAATTGGTAAATTGATTTTGACAAAATATCATATGATAAATGCCACATGTCAATGTAGTAGGCCACAAGGACATATGGAGTCTTTTGGGAACCCTAGGTTGATGTGTCCAAGTGACATTCCATGATGACTTGACATATGGATAATTTTGTGTGACATGGCATGATAACATGTCGTTGATATGACATGCCAATCAGGTGAGGTGATGTACAATTGAGGTGCTTTAGCACTAAGGTGTAGGCTAGGTGATAGCCTCATGAACGTGGCATGGAATTTGAATTATTTATATTAAAGAGATCCATAATATAGAAAATTTAGTTGCATGAGTCTTTTAAAAATTACTAGATCTAGATATATAGAAGGTAAAAATATTGACTATATTTAGAAGAATGAAGTCATAGATTGATGGATCCATTTTTTTTGAAAATATTAGATTCATATATATCAAGATGTTTGTAAATTATTGGATGTATCTAGAAGTCCATAGATATAGAAACTATTTTAACCTATATTAATGGAAATACCAGATCTAGACGTGCGCCTTGGGCTAATGTGCCTCTTGAGGATGTGACCCTATGCGATGTTGGCGCAGGGAAAAGAATTTCCACTTGTCACTCATGTGAGTTTGAGATTGCATTTAAAATAAGGGACATAGTGGGGGAAAAGGACTTCCATGTGTCTACCACATGGTAGTGTATGTTAAGAATCACGAGTGTCATTAAACCAAAACCCATAGGTGTTAGTCAACGATCGCATGGCCAGATATAAGGATCCATGAGAGGTGGTTAGACCATGTCGCAAAACCCATGGGGAGCATTGGTTTTTCCAATGTCCAACAACCTCCCCCCTAATGCGAGTCGGGTGTGTATTGAATTCATAACCTATGCTCTAATACCACTTGTAGGGAATCACAATTATCATTAAACCAAAACCCGCAGGTGATAGTCAATTATCACATCGCCAGAGATAAGGATCCATGAGAGGATGTTAGTCCATTTCATGAAACACACGGGGAACGGTGGTTTATCCAATTTCCAACAATGTATGGATGCAAACATGACATTTGGAAGGAATTTTTTTATAATTGAATAACTTTATATCTAAAGCTTATATTTTGATGAATTTTATATCATTGGAAAGCTCTTGATGAGAAGAAGACAATGGTGCTCTCAGAAAAGAGTTTTAAGGTGAGTAAAGGAAAGCGAAAATTTATAATCCCACCTCCTTAATATGACTTGGGGGTTGTGTATGTTACAAATTGGTATCAAAGAAAAGGTTTAGCACATGGGATGAATGGGCTCAAGAGATAAAATGAGTTTGTTTCGACTATGTGAAAGGTCCTTATACAAAAAAAAGGTTTGCTATAATAAATTTCTTGAAATAGTATTTACTATTTTTTCTTACCAAAAGTCTAAGTGTGATGTGCAACAAAACAAAATCTCCAATATTAGTTCAGAATAGGCCAATGCTTGCATAACTAAGGAAATTAAATATTTTGAAACTTCATTATTTTCTTAAAATAACAGTTGTGTGTTGTTGTAACACATAAGAGACTTACCAACAACAAAAAGGATAATAAATTCTTAATATAATGATATAATACAACTTAGAGAAAAATTCACACAATAGAGGAGGATTTATATGAAATAAGAGCAGTGAAGACTATTCAAAATGGCAACAAGAAATATTGAAAATGGCATCAAGAAATATTTTAATTTAAGTCTCCCTTGAATTAAATTAGAATAAAATTATAATTATGCATCACATGACAACTTGTACAAGTTAACTAAGTTAGGATGACTTAGTTGGTTTACTTAATTTACGTTGAGGGTCAAAATACAAGAATGTAGAGTGTCTGCTGTGTTAGTTCCCTATAATTTGCAAGATTGGAAAAGTCAAACTGCAAAGAGAACACTTGAACCACTTTGGGATTCTAGGATTTAGCCTTCTTGAATCCGGAGAGGGATCTCTCCAATAAGTGCAAATATTGACTTGTCTTTTAAGGCTTTTAGGTAATGATATTAGGCTAGTTATGAAGACCGAGGGTTTTTGTTTGTTTTGGATGGTTGAGCATGATTATTATTTGAGTGGAAAGTCCTAAATGAAATAGTTTGAAAGGTGTGAAGTTGCAAGTAATCAGAACAAGCTTTGGCTGATTAGATAGATATAACGTTGGTTTTTAGTCCATTGGGCTATGAAGTCATAATAGGGATTTAATTGAGCAACAAATTCAAGAGTGGTCCAAGGGGCAAGTCATCTATATCACAAGATCATTGAGATTAAAATGATGGAATGGAAACAATAAAGTGTTGGAGGGGTGGAAACAGATAATAATTTCAACTAGGATTTATAGTCTGTCCAAACAAGAAAAGCCTCTTAAGTAACTGTTTAAAACCAACCAAGAATAGGGCTAACCATAAATTCCTTGGGAAAGTTTGTATTAAAGCAAATCAATTGACAAACAATCCAGTAATCTGCATAATTACCTTCAGAAGGGATGAAAACACATAAGAGAAACAAAATGCAACTTAAGATCAGATAAGATACTTTTAAATCTAGTCTGCTTTCAGCATACACTTAGGGAAACTTTCAGAATTTACCTTTGGTGAAAAAGAGCTAAAAAACAAGGCACACCATCACTTTTCTAGTCCAACTTTACTAAGTAGATAATGAAAATAACATTCAAGAATAATGTTTAAAGCAAACAGTAGGACGAGGGAATGCCATCATTCATAACTGCTTAAACTGTATTGAATCATTCTTAAATAAACAAATTGGAGGAAAACATTGAGATAAAGCTTATCAATTAGAGAAGGGTACTATAAACAGTAAATCCTAACTCTATGCTTGATTTTCTTTATCAGAGAATAAATGGACAATATGGCATACACAAAAGGAAAACAATTACACAGAAAGGAGCACTTCACCAGTGATATGGACCAGGATCCCAAGAAACAGCTTGTTATTGATGTCAAACCAGTTACTGTCTTCAGGTCCAATGTTTCAGTTCAGCAATAATCTTCACTTCTCAGCCTAACTATTCAATCAGAAACAGAGCTTCAAGAGCCTTTGAACACTATTTACAGGTAGAATTTTTTAGCACAAGTATATTTCAAAGTTCTACAAACAACATTGTTTCATATTCTACAGAAGTATTTATAGAAGAAATGAGGAGGTGGGATGGGATAAAAGATCTCTCAGGTTCAATTAATACAGATTAATACTTCTCTGCCTTTGAGGGGCTCGATGGAGAAGTTTACAGATATTTTTTCTGTATTAATTGTTTTTACATTAAGAATTAAGCTCGGTGGAGAGCTTTTGTTGACTTTTAAGGCTCTGTGTCATCTTGTAATAACTCTGTTGATATTTTTGTAATAAATCCTTTTGGCTGAATTAACTATTCGGCTGTATTGGGAAAATATCTTCTGCTCTGATCATAACTCAGCCCTCTATCGAATGCTTTGAGGCTACAGGTGGAAATCTAGTAGCCGAGAGGAATCAAATAGCCTCTTATGTGGTAATTGAGGCTGTCTTTGTCTGATAAATAATTTTGATTTGCCTTTAATTGTGTTTTAATTCAGTGGATTAGGCTTTTGATAGTCGATCTTAGCCGTAATCCATTAAACTGTGGAATTAATCTTTAACCTTTAGTTCTGTTGTGGTTAGGTCTTCAACACTGATACTCTTTGATTTGATTTAATATTACTGTGTCTTGTTGATGTGCAGGTGTTTATAGGGCTTTTAGGCTGGCATCAATGCTCATGAGGCACTGATGAAACATGATGGTCGAACCCTGCAAGACAGATACTCTTTAATAAATGAAAGCCTGGAGGATCGTCATCTTGGGCTTTTGTTCTTCTTTAAAATCTTATGAAAAAACCTTTAGAACCTGCAAAATACATAAAATAATTAAGAAATCCTGCGTATTGGGTAAAAATGCTTTGGAGGCTATGATTAAGAGCATGGTCGTTGGATGACAACATCCAACAGCAGATATTGCGTGTGAAGATTAAAAGGGAAGCGGTTGGAACAAGCGGTGGAAGTTTAAGTCAAAGTTGTTGATCCATGATAGACCAAGGAGATCAATGGTCGAGATTAGTTATGAACAAATAATGTGAAAGGGTCACATTATAATGAAATGGCAGAAAAATGCAAGGAAATGGGGTTAAAACCTTAATCAGCAATGAAAAAGGCGAGAGGAAAATTGGGGTTTTGATGATGATCAAGGGCCATCAGATGAGATCAGTCCCAAGAGATCAATGGTTGTGATTTCTTTATGAAGTCCCTTGGAGAAAGGCGGAGGGAAATGAAACAACGCGAAAAATGATCTGGGACCATTGATTTGCAGAGATTAGTGATGAAGGAGGAAAGCGATAAAACACAATCGAAATAAGGGAAAGCGGTTTCGGAGGAGAAAACCAGTTCTATTCCGTAGCAGAAGGTCAAGAAAGCAGTTTTATATTTTTGGACGCGATATGTGTTAGAGGCCGACACGTGGCCTTTCAATACCGCCCATTTCGCGTGACTCTTGGATAATTAACAAACGTGGAGAAAGTTACGTGAAACTATGCACCAACCATTAGATCTGGATCGTTAGATTGAACGGTGGGGAGTGAGCGCGATATCGACTAGATGTGCAGCGGATAAGAGGTAGGGTGGTTTTATTATGGGCTGTCTGATCAGGGGTTCGACGACGAAGATCAAATCTGGAGGAAGGCAGGACCCATAAGGGTCGAGCCTGTCGAGGTTAATATGGGTCATTGGATGAATGAAATGGACAACTTAGACTGATCTTAGAGTTTAACGAAATAATATACAAGGAAGAGAGAGGTTTAATATGGGTCATTGATCTGCAGAGATCAACGGCTGTGATTGGCCGAAAAACATTACAGAGAGGGGTATATGATTTTTAACCAAGTTCGGGAGGAAAGATCTGGACTGTCGGATGTTGACACGTGGACGGCCCAATTGCAATCAGGGCTTTGCGATTGGCGGGGGGGGAAAAACTGGATGGCGCTGATGCGATTGGCTTTGGACCATCGATCTGCGGATTAGATCGATGGTGGGAAATGAATCGGGAGGTTGGAAGGCAAAGGAAAAGGGCTTTGAGCGGGAGCAATGGCAACCGTTGGATCTGGGAATGCGGGGAGGAGATCAATGGCTAATAATTGATCGGGAGATCGCCAATCGGAGGTCGTGAATAAAATATGAAACACGCCCAATGAAAAATTTCGACGCGAGATCGCGTAGGCCGTTGATTGGTCCAAGATAAATGGTGGGGGAAAGGGTTGAACCAATGAATGGCGGGACCCTTTATAATATAAAAAGGCGGATTTTTATTAAATACAAAGGTTTAATGGCTTGGGGCGGGTTATATATATGTGGCTTAGCGCTCGATTGCGGGGCCTCAGGGTGTATGGAAAAGCAAAGGCTCGAGGCTTAAATACAAAGAGCCAATCGGCATCGGGACGTAGGAGATGGGCTTTTCAATCTACCCATTAGAAAATATCTGATGCGATATCATGTTGACTATCGATCGGCTTTTTAGATCGACGATAATTTTCATTAAAAAATATTGCACCGACGTGTTTAGTTAAAAATATAAGAAAAGGGGGTTTTTATGTTTTACAAAGGAAAAATCAAATCGGGGATGGTTTATACAATGCTTTTAGCGCCCGATTGCGGGCCCAAGGTTATGTGAATGAAACAAAGGATTGAGGGTTAAATACAAAGGGCCAATCACATCGGAGGTTTTAAAGAAACAAATAGACTTGCGTTGGGCAATTTCTCCAATGCGATAAGCGTAAAAAAGGTTTAGCGCTTGGTTCTAGCGCCAGAGCATATGTGGGGAAGTGGTTAGGACTTAGCCCAAAGGGGCTTAGGTCCATAGTTAAAAAAAATATTTTTCACGAATTTTTCAAGGTTTTCTAATGGATTTGGGGGTTTCGGCAAGGCTCAAAAATGAGTTTTAAACCTTAAAAAAGGGATTTTTTTTTTAAGGGAAGAAGGGAATAAATGAAAAATGGAGGAATTTGATGGGGGAAAAAAAGAATAAAATGAAGGTTAGTTTTGAGTGGAGGAAGGGAAAAATGGGATTTTGCAGTAGTCTTTTCTCTATGAAAATAGCAGAATTTCTGAGTTCGAAAGGGAAACAGTAGTGAAGATTAGACAAAAGGCATGATGGTTTCACAAGACTTCAAGAATCAACAACTTTTGCAATAAAACTTGTTTTCTTGAAGGCTTAAAAAATGATTTATCCACCTTTTGATATAACAAATTTTATAGGTGGCTAACAGTGGCTCCACTTGGGAATGGTGTCTTCTTGAAGGCATCTAGAACTTCAGACTTGCATTCTCTAGGGGCTGATCAATGCCTTATCCATTGGGCTACAAATTTATTTATTGAATGATCTTCTTTTTCTCTGAAAATGTTAGCAGCCATGAAAAAACAATGGATATCTGTCCAACAAGCTTTCTACCTACCCAATCCTACTGATCTAACATTTTTCTTATTTAGAGTACACTTGGATTGGCAAACTCTCTTACAAAATTTTATTCTTTTGAAAGAAAAAAATCTAATCTAATTCTACTCCTTATTTCTCCATGAACTTAGATTAAACAGTTGAGTTCCTATGTTTCTCTACCTAATCTACTAATATGTTAGGATTAAACAGTCTAACAGATTTTTATTCACTAATTTCTAAAAAGAAATTTAAAAGCATACAAGTCAGGATTGAACAGACTAACTTGTTGCTGATCTATGGCATAAAAAACAAGTTGCACATAGATATTATTTTACAGAAAATTAAATCAAAATAGAAGGCTTAAGATCTGAAATTTCTAAGCACGGCCTTCTCTTTTTTCAGCTCTGTTTTTACTTTTGTTTGAGTTGTTCTTCCTTGTTCTCTGGTTCAGATTTTGAGCTGATTAGAACCAGTTTTACCTCTGTTTTGACTCAGAAATTTAAACAAATAGGAGTCATTCTTCTTTTGGACACTTAGGTTCATATTTTGAGCTTGTTTGAACCTTTAATTTCTAGCCTAATCTACTTACTGATAAGCCAAGATTAAACTGTTTGGAAAATCTGATTCACTAACCTATCAGTAGTCAATTTAAAACTAATTAGTCATGATTAGGCTGTATGACTAACTAGAAGTATGTTTTTTTTTTTTAGGAGTGGCATTTGAGCTTGCACACTTTCAGACTTTGTTTTTTTCTTTTTTGGTATGGGGTTGTACCTTTTTTGTTTTTACAATCTGCCCTCTTTTCTTTCTTCTATTGTTTTTGTATTTTTGATTTTTCTAACTTTGAATGCAATGGTGGATGAAATATTTATAATGAGAAAAAAGATAAAAAGGCTTTCAAACATGACATGGATCAAGAAAAGAAATGTTTAAGCATTCTGCCATTGACAAGACCCCCAAACAGTTCAGCTTCATTCAACTCATGCAAGAAAAAGACATTATTACCAGCAGCAGAATGAATGAGGTAAGGGCCAAGCCATAAGTTATCAAATTTTCCATGCTTGCCCTTGTCTTCTCTCCTTGAGTCCCATTTTAAAACTTTGTCCCCAACATTGAAATTACTGGCCTTTTTCCTTCTGTCAAAAATATTTTTGATGTTGTCTTACTTCAGTAATGATTTGTTATAAACCTCCTCTTTGGTTTGCTGAATATGAATAGTCTGATTTATCCTTTTGATCATGTAATTATCTTCAGACTGAACCTCTTGAATCAACTTCATAACTGGTACACCAAAGCTGGTAGGAAAAATTGCATCTGTACCATACAAAAGCTGGTAGGGTGACATGCTAATAGATTTCTTCAATGTCAATCTGTCAGCCCAAAGTGTATGCACAAGCTTTGTGTGCCAAGACTTCTTGTTTTCCTCTAGCAACTTCTTGATTATGTTCACCAAAATTTTGTTCGAGGATTCTGCTAGTCCATTACCTTGAGAGTAATAGGCCGTGGAATGACCCAATGTTATCTGATATTGGTGACAGAATTCAACCATCTTCTTGGATCCAAATGCTACTGCATTATCAGTGATGATATTTCTAGGACAGCCAAATCTAGAGAGGATATTAGTCTCCATGAATTTTATGATGACATAATCATTGGCTTTCCTAGAAGGGATGGCTTCTATCCATTTGGTGAAGTAGTATGTGACAGTGAGAATCCACCTATGCTAGGCAGAGGATGGTGGATGGATTTCTCCTATGAAGTCAAGTCCCCACTGTTGAAATGGAGCTTCAACAGTGATTGGATGCAAAGGTAAGGGTAGCAGCTTCCTTTTGCCTTCAAAAAGTTGGCATTTATGACAGACAATGATCATCTTGTGTACATGAAGAAATAGAGTAGGCCAATAGTAACCAACCCTTAGGATTTTGTTGGCTTTTGTCTTCCAGTAGAGGTGGCCTCCAGATTATCCTTCATGGAACTCGTCCTTAACCTTCTCTGCATCATACTCAGGGAAACATTTAAGCAATATCCCACTTGCATTTTTCCAATATAGACATTTATTTATAATGCAGTAGTTTACAAATTTTAACTTTAAAAACTTTGCCTTTGTTTTTGTCAAACCAAGTGGTGTGTTCAAATTAAGAAAAACATAAATAATATCAACATACCAAGAGGAATTTATGAAATGGTCTTCAACAATGGGAGTTGACATTTCCTCTTGATCATATAAAGCATTAATCATATTAATATCAAGAACTTCAAAATTTGATTCAGCCATTAATCTAGCTAGACCTTGGCCTTTGATGAGTTTAGTGGGCTTTATCTTTAAATCATATTCAAGAACATCTATCCACTTACCTCTCTTACCATCTGGGTCCTGCGTTAGAATGCCTTTCACAACTGAATTTGGGACAAAGGCAATGATGTGCGAGTGCAAGATGTATACTTTGAAGTCTTTTAAAGATTTGACCAAAGCAAAAGCTTTTTTCTCCATAATGTTGTACTTCAGAGAGGCATCGCTCAAAGCCTTGCTAAAGAATGCAATAGGCTACTCTTGTCCATGTGGGTTTTTATGTAAAAGGACAACAGCTATTGTATGTTCTAATGCAAATGAAAAAAAATAAAAATCTTTGAAAAATCAGGACTGATTAGAACCAGTGTTTTGGTTAACGCTTGTTTCACCAGCTCAAAGGACTTCTTTGCTTCCAAGGTCCATTCAACCCCTTGCTCCTTTTTCAACATGTTTTTAATGTTTCTAAGGAGCTCAGCCAAGTTGGGTATGAACCTTCTCAAGAAATTAATCTTTCCAATGAAAGATTGTAGTTCCTTGATATTTTGAGGATGAGAGATTTGCTGCAATATGGCCTCAATCCTCTTTGGATCTATATTAATACCCTTTTCTGAAATGATGTGCCCAAGAATTTTACCTTCTTAGAGACCGAATAGTGTTTTCTTTGGGTTTAAAGATATCCCAAACTTTCTGCATCTCTTGAAAACTGTTCTCAAATTTTCTAAGTGCTCTTCATCTGTCTTTGAAAAAACACTGACATCATCAAGGTATATAATGATAAAATAGCCCAATTCCTCTGAGAATTCTATGTCCATGGCTCTTTGAAAAGTTTCACCAGCATTCATTAGACCAAAGGGAATTTTCACATACATGAAAGTGCCCCAAGGTGTAGTAAAGACTATCTTTAATTGATCATCAGGGTGAACTAAAATCTGATTATACCCTGAGTAGCCATCAAGCAAAGAGATTCTTTTAGAACCAACTACCCTTTGTAAAATATGGTCCATCTTAGGTAAAGGGTAGTTTTCCTTCAATGAAGCTTTGCTTAAGTCTCTAAAGTCTATACAAAGCCTAATCTCTCCTGTTTTCTTCCTAACTGACACTAGATTAGACACCCACTCTGAATATCTAATAGGGACAATAATACCAGCTTCATACATTTTCTTGATTTCCTTCTCAACCAAGGGTAAATGAATAGGGCTTATTTTGCGCAACTTCTGTTTGGATGGTTTTTGGTTTTCCTTGAGAGGAATTTTGTGCTGAATTATTTCAGTGTTGTAGGATTTCAGATCCTCATAACTCCAGGCAAAAAAATCAGAAAATTCTTTAAATAACTCTATGTATTTGAGTTTAATGTGAGCTGTTAAAGTCTTAGACAGTTTGATCAGCATTGGTTTTAATTCACTTCCTATATTACACTCCTCAACTTCAGTCTCGACAGGCTCTAGTTTTGGCTTCTTGGCCATGTCGTTGAAATCAAACAACTCTTCTAAAGGGGCCAGACCCTTTGGAAAACATTGATCTTTAAACTGCAGGGTTTCTAAGTCCTCTGTTTCTACCTCTACAATCATCTCTGTTGTGTTATCAAGCTTGCTTGATAAAATATTTACATTAGCAAGCTCAGGAGACTTTTCTTCTTCATCAAGAAAATTTTCTTCACTAGGGCAGTCTGTTTCATAATCTGAATCCAAACTGTCTAGTTCAAATTCATTTCTGAATTGCATGAAGTCTTCTATTTGTTTGTCTCTGTCAAAAACTTGCCAATATTTCTCGTTATCAGGGACAGTTGGTCTGAATTTAATTTGAGTTGTGCATTCTTTAGTTTCATATGGCATTAAGCATGTTCTAGCAGCAAAAATTGTGGGCCATGTTATTTTTTCTTCTTGGGACAAAAATCAATTGGGACTCCTCAAAAATTTTTAATAGATCCATGACATCATTTTGATAGGCCCTAATTTTGGGGTGATTAGCGTTGTATTCCCCGTTGACCTACCTAATGATTAATTCTGAATCCCCATGCACTTTAATTATTTTGGCTCCTAACTTTTTCAACAAATGTAAGCCTAAGAGAAGGGATTCATATTCCGCTATGTTATTCGAACACTGGAATTTCAATCTACAGGAAATGCTTTCTGGGTAATTTTTCAGTGTTACAAATCCAAACACCTGCACCAACATTGCTTCTAGTGCACGACCCATCGAAGTTCATACTCCACAGAGGACTAGTTTCAGGTTGATCTTGGTTACTTTCCTCTTCAGCTGTAGTGCTTTCGGATTGTTCTTGAGTATTAGCACTTAGTTGAATCTGTTGTAAATCCTAAGGTTTTTCACTGCATTGAGGAATAATTTCTTGACTGTTAAGGTTTAAAATCAAAGGAGGCATGACTTGTAGATCAAGACCCGTGTTTGGTTTGCTAAAGTTTTCAAATGTAGCAAACTGTTTTGATGCTTCTGTGGTGTCTACCTCCTCCTCTCTATCAGCCATTAATTTAGTTAAAGTGACTTTTTCACTGAATGTTTCATCGTTAAACAGGATAAAAGAATCGAGGCATGTATTTACAGAATAAAGAGGAGAGTTTTGTGGTCTATCTTGGCTAGTAACCATGTACTTCATTTGTGACTCCCTATAAAGTCTTCTTGTCTGATTGAAAATAGGGATGGTCGCATACGTCATGTCCATCTGCATAGTTCCTTGTAACTTAGCTCCCCAAGACCTCGATAATAGCATACCATACTTTGGGGGCACATCAGCCACAACAATATCCATGACTAAACATTTGGCTGGAATCTGTGCTAAGTTAACACAAAGGTCTTTAATTAAACCTAAACCTTTTACTCTGCTTGAGTCAAAGGAGTAAAGGTCTTTGTAAGGTCGGGTGATTTCAAGGCCTAGGCTCTCCATTATAGCTTTGGGCATTAAATTGTGCGAGGCCCCTGAATCATGCATAGCGTTGTGCAAAATCTTGTCATGAACGTTTAAACTTACATAAAAAGGAGGAACAGGTCCCTCTTGGTACCTATCTTCAATATTGTGACCAAAAATGAGCTCTGGCTGGTCATCGTTAAGATTGACAGTATCATTATTCTCTTCTATGTTAAAAGACTTTAAAATTTGAGACCTATATACATTCTAGGCAGCTAACTCAATAAGAGGAACAAAGATTTTAATTCTTGAAATTTCCTGCTCCGAACTGAAAGGGATCTGATTCTTTGAAGTGCTTGTCTCAGCCTTATTAACTGCCAATATGTCAACGAAATTTGTTTGCTGATTTGTTCTATTTACATTTGAAAAAATTGTTTTAACAAGAGTATTAACTGAGGTGCGAACACTACTAAGGCCCCCACTCTGTTTTGCATTGTTTTGAGTGCCTTTCTCTTTACCTTTATCAGAATTTCCAGCCACTTTTTTGTCCTTTTGTTTGAAAACTTTAGGTTTGTTTACAGTGTTTTTTTGTGAATATTTGTTAGAGGTTTTAGTTTTGGGAGTTTCTTGATTGGTTTTACTTCGAAGGTCATACTCGTTTTGAGACTCGATGATAACATTTTCCATGTCTTCATAATAACTTTCATCCTTATCTCTTTTGTCATCATAGGGTGTGTATAGACCTTGTTTTCTATCATAATGAACTTCAAATTCATCATTATCTACTCCCAGCATGTTGATATCATCTTCCTCTGTTTTTTCATCTGTATCTTTAACCTCGCTTGCATAGTTTTGATGAAAAGGAGGGGTGATATGTTGATCATCCTCCCTTGGTCGGTTTTGAGGCTGGTTCCTCCTAAAATTCTGATTTTGGTTCTGATTTCTGCTTCGAGGAGCAGTTTGATTCTGACTTACTTGTGCTCTCTCAAGGATGCTAATTTTATTCATCATCTCCTCCATCATTCTCTCCATCTTTGAGCTAGACGTGGAAGGTGTATATTCCTCTTTAAAGGACACTTTCTTCTCATTCCTCATTCTTTCGCTTTTATCCATCAAGTTAACTTCCACAACAAAAGCCCCTTTTTGCATATTTTCAAGGGTTAAGGGATCTCTCTCTCTCAGCTGATAAGCCATCTCAGGGTCAAACCCTTCAGGAAACTTTTTTAACATTGAGCCTTGTAAGGGTTTTAGATCTGGAGGGAGTGCATTATACACACTATTAAATATAGTGCAGTAAGCTTGTACACTTTCCCCAGTGTTTCTGTGGAAGTTCTTGTAATCAGAAAGTATTTGGAGAGGATTCTTCTTCACTTCCCATTTGTTTAAGAATTTCTGATGGAAGGATTGGATATGATTTATACTTTAAGGGGTCAAGCCTTTGAACCATTTTCTTACTTCTCCCCCTAAACTCTGAGCAAATAATCTAAGCTTGACAGATTCATCATCAATTTCATTTCTGTCAAAGTAATCATTCATCTTATCCACATGTTGTGATGCAAAGTAGCATTACTGGCATCATACAATGGTATTTTGGATTGATAGTCCTGTGGAAGATTGACTAAGAGTACAGGAAGGACTAAGGGAGCATACCATGCTGCCATGATATGTGGTGGGGGTGGATTAACAAGAGGGAAAGTGGGCTGAAGTGGGGTGGTTTGGATAGTGGATGTAGGATGAACAGATGTGGAAAGACCAAGAATAGATTGCGGAGTTGATCTTGGATGAGAGACACCTAAATTGTGAAGGAAATGTAAATCAGGTGGTGTTGTTTCTCTACTACCAGGATGTTCACTGGTTTCAGGAGATGAAAGTGAAGGCTCTGAATCTAGCTGATCTAAATCATCAAGAGACCTAGTTCTAAATGGATTTCTTAAGTCTACTTGTGATTGTTGTAGAGCTGCAAGGTTTTCTGGAACAGAATTAGCTCTCAAGGGTGATCTGAAAACAGTTGAATATTTAATCCTAGGAGACTTCCTAAGGATACTTTCAAGGTTATCAACTATCTTAGGTGGGTCTGGGTCAGGATAGGCTCTAGTATGAATCTTTCTAGGAGCCACTATGCTGTGTTTTTTAGACCTAAGTAAACAAGAAAAGTTCAACCAGATATGAGAGTCTTTAAGAGGTTAACTGATCTTTTTTACACAAATTTTAATCCTACAGTCCTTTAACTGAGTTTGTATGATGTTATGATGATTATGGGTCTTCCCAGTGGATTCGTAAGGTCTGTTTAAGATTGTGGAGTCACCAAGTGGAAGTTTTTAGCTCTTTTGGAGGTAAAAGGTTTTATGGTCCACCACCATGTTTATTAGATACCAATCTAAAATATTTTTGGGTTTTTTCGAGTTTATTTAAGTCCTATGGGTTCTAAGAGCATCCTAAATCTGTTTCAAAACTTAGCTACGGTTACGAGACAAAGACAGTCTACTCTTTTGGCTAAGCTAGCTGATCCTTCAAGGTTTGATAAAGTATTATGAGAATCCTAAGGTCTCCTTAGTTTGTCACTGATTCAAACAATTTTTATCATGATTACCATGTGTGTGGTAGTGCTTGAAAAGGGCTTCTTGTACTCAAGGGGTTTGTATGAAGTCTAAGGGAAGCTAAGATGAAATTTGACTCAGTCCCTAGCGGAGTCGCCTGAAATGTTAGTTGCTGGTGGCTCAACTAGCTAATATAGAAAATGTTCTTTGAAACAAATTTCTGATATCCTATGATTACCTTAAAATGAAAATGACTCAGGTCCCCAGTGGAGTTGCCAGAAATGTTAGTTGCTGGTGGCTCAATTGGCTAATATAGCAAATGTTCTTTGAAACAAATTTCTGATATCCTATGATTACCTTAAAATGAAAATGACTTAGGTCCCTAGTGGAGTCGCCAGAAATGTTAGTTCCCTGTAATTTGCAAGATTTTCAAAGTCAAAATGCAAAGAGAACACTTGAACCACTTTGGGATTCTAGGATCTAGCCCTCCTGAATCTGGAGAGGGATCTCTCCAATAAGTGCAAAGATTGATTTATCTTTCAAGGATTTTGGGTAATGACATTAGGCTAGTTATGAAGACTGAGGGTTTTTGTTTGTTTTGGATGGTTGAGCATGATTATTATTTGAGTGGAAAGTCCTAAATGAAAGAGTTAAAAAGGTGTGAATTTGCAAGTAATCATAACAAGATTTGGTTGATTAGATAGATATAACGTTGTTTTTTAGTCCATTTGGGCTATGGAGTCATAATAGGGCTTTAATTGAGCAACAACTTCAAGAGTGGTCCAAGGGGCAAGTCATCTATATCACAAGATCATTGAGATTAAAATGATGGAATGGAAACAATAAAGTGTTGGAGGGGTGGAAACAGATAATAATTTCAACTACGATTTATAGTTTGTCCAAACAAGAAAATCCTCTTAAGTAACTGTTTAAAACCAACCAAGAACAGGGCTAACCATAAATTCCTTGGGCAAGTTCGTATTAAAACAACTCAATTGACAAACAATATAGTAATCCGCATAATTACCTTCAGAAGGGATGAGAACACATAAGAGAAACAAAATGCAACTTAAGATCAGATAAGATACTTTTAAATCTAGTCTTCTTTTAGCATACACTTAGGGAAACTTTCAGAATTTAACTTTGATGAAAAAGAGCTAGAAAAAAGGGCACACCATCACTTTTCTAGTCCAACTTTACTAAGCAGATAATGAAAATAACATTCAAGAATAATGTTTAAAGCAAACAGTAGGACGAGGGAACGCCAACATTCCTAACTGCTTAAACAGTATTGAATCACTCATAAATAAACAAATTGGAGAAAAACATTGAGATAAAGCTTATCAGTCAGAGAAGGGTACTGTAAACAGTAAATCCTAACTCTATGCTTGATGTTCTTTATCAGAGAATAAATGGACAATATGGCATACACAAAAGGAAAACAATTACACAGAAAGGAGCACTTCACCATTGATATAGACCAGGATCCCAAGAAGCAGCTTTTTATTGATGTTAAAACAGCTACAGTCTTCAGGTCCAATGTTTCAGTTCAGCAATCATCTTCACTTCTCAGCCTAACTATTCGATCACAAACAGAGCTTCAAGAGCCTTTGAACACTATTTACAGGTAGAAGTTTCGGGCACACTTATATTTCAAAGTTCTGTAACCAACATTGTTTCATCTTCTACAGAAGTATTTATAGAAGAAATGAGAAGGTGGGATGGGATAAAAGATCTCTCAGGTTCAATTAATACATATTAATACTTCTCGGCCTTTGAGGGGCTCGATGGAGAAGTTTACAGATATTTTTTATGTATTAATTGTTTTTACATTAAGAATTAAGCTCGGTGGAGAGATTTTGTTGACTTTTAAGGCTCTGTGTCATATTGTAATAACTCTGCTGATATTTTTGTAATAAATCCTTTTGGATGAATTAACTGTTCGGTTGTATTGGGAAAATATCTTCTACTCTGATCATAACTCGACCCTCTATTGAATGCTTTGAGGCTATAGGTGGTAATCTAGTAGCTGAGAGGAATAAATTAGCCTCTTATGTGGCAGTGGAGGCTCTCTCTGTCTGATAAATATTTTTTATTTGCCTTTAATTTTGTTTTAAATCAGTGGATTAATCTTTTTACAGTCGATCTTAGCTATAATCCATTAAACTGTGGAATTAATATTTAACCTTCAGTTCTGCTGTGGTTAGGTCTTCAACACTGATACTCTTTGATTTGATTTAATCTTACCGTGTCTTGTTGATGTGTAGGTGTTTACAGGGCTTTTAGACTGGAATTAGTGCTCATGAGTCACTGAAAAAACATGATGGTCGAACCCTGCAAGACAGATACTCTTTAATAAATGAAAGCCTAGAGGATCGTCATCCTGGGATTTTTTTCTTCTTTAAAATCATATGAAAAAACCTTTAGAACCTACAAAATACATAAAATAATTAAGAAATCCTGCGTATTGGGTAAAAATTCTTTGGAGGCTATGATTAAGAGCATGTTCGTTGGATGACAACATCCAACGGCAGATATTGCGTGCGAATATTAAAAGGGAAGAAGTGGGAACAAGCGATGGAAGTTTAAGTCAGAGCCGTTGATCCATGATACACCAAGGAGATCAACGGTCGAGATTAGTTATGAACAAATAATGCGAAAAGGTCACATTATAATGAAATGGCAAAAAAATGCAAGGAAATGGGGTTAAAACCTTAATTAGCAATGAAAAAGGTGAGGAGAAAAATTGGGGTTTTGCTAATGATCAAGGGCCATCGGATGAGATGAGTCCCAAGAGATCAATGGCTATGATTGCTTTATGAAGTCCCTTGGAGAAAGGCAGAGGGCGATGAAACAACGTGAAAAATGATCTGGGACCGTTCATTTGTAGAGATCAACGATGAAGGAGGAACACGATAAAACACAATGGAAACAAGGGAAAGCGGTTTCGGAGGAGAAAAAAAGTTGTATTGCGTAGCAGAAGGGAAAGAAAGCGGTTTTAGATTTTTGGACGTGATATGCGTCAGAGGCCGACACGTGGCCTTTCAATATAGCCCATTTCGCGTGACTCTTGGAAAATTAACAAACGTGCAGAAAGTTACGTGAAACTGCACACCAACCGTTAGATCTGGATCGTCAGATCGAATGGTGGGGAGTGAGCGCAATATTGACCAGATGTGCAGTGGATAAGAGGCAGGGTGATTTTATTATGGGTCGTCTGATCAGGGGATCCACGGTGGAGACAAATCTAGAGGAAGGCAGGACCCACAGGGGTCAGGCCTGTCGAGGTTAATATGGGTCGTTGGATGAACGAAATGGACAGCTCAGACTGATCTTAGAGTTTAACGAAATAATATACAAGGCGGAGAGAGGTTTAATATGGGTCGTTGATCTATAGAGATCAATGGTTGTGATTGGCCGAAAAACATTACAGAGAGGGGTATATGATTTTTAACCAAGGTCGGGAGGAAAGATATGGATCGTCGGATGTTGACAGGTGGATGGCCCAGATGCAATCGAGGCTTTGCGATCGGCGGGGTTGAAAAACTAGATGGTGCCAATGCGATTGGCTTTGGACCATCGATCTACGGATCAAATCAATGGTGAGAAATGAATCGGGAGGTTGGAAGGCGGAGGAAAAGGGCTTTGAGTGGGAGCAATGGCAATCGTTGGATATGGGAAGGCGGGGAGGAGATCAATGGCTAATAATTGATTGGGAGATCGCCAATCGGAGGTCGTGAATAAAATATGAAACATGCCCAATGAAATATTCTGACACGAGATCACGTAGACCGTTGATTGGTCCAAGATAAATGGTGGGGGAAACGGTTGAACCAATGAACGATGGGCCCCTTTATAATATAAAAAGGTATATTTTTATTAAATACAAAGTTTTAATGGCTTGGGGTGGGTTATATATATGTGGCTTAGCACTCGATTGCAAGGCCTCAGGGTGTATGGAAAAGCAAAGGCTCGAGGCTTAAATACAAAGAGCCAATCGACATCGGGACGTAGGAGATGGGCTTTTCAATCTACCCATTAGAAAATCTCCAATGCGATATCATGTTGACCGTCGATCGGCTTTTTAGATCAACGGTACCTTTCATTAAAAAATATTGCACCGACGCATTTAGTTAAAAACATAGGAAAAGGGGGTTTTTATGTTTTACAAAGGAAAAATCAAATTGAGGATGGTTTATACAATGCTTTTAGCGCCCAATTGCGGGCCCAAGGTTATGCGAATGAAACAAGGGATCGAGGGTTAAATACAAAGGGCTAATCACATCAGAGGTTTTAAAGAAACAAATAGACTTGCGTTGGGCAATTTCTTCGATGTGATAAGCGTAAAAAGGGTTTAGCGCTTGGTTCTAGCGCCAGAGAATACGTGGGGAAGTGGTTAGGACTTAGCCCAAAGGGGCTTAGGTCCATAGTTAAAAAAAATTATTTTTCACGAATTTTTCAAGGTTTTCTAATGGATTTGGGGGTTTCGGCAAGGCTCAAAAATGAGTTTTAAGCCTTAAAAAAGGGATTTTTTTTTTAAGGGAAGAAGGGAATAAATGAAAAATGGAGGAATTTGATGGGGGAAAAAGGGAATAAAATGAAGGTTAGTTTTGAGTAGAGGAGGGGAAAAATGGGATTTTGCAGCAGCCTTTTGTTTATGAAAATAGCAGAATTTCTAAGTTCGAAAGGGAAACAGTAGTGAAGATTAGACAAAAGGCATGATGGTTTCACAAGACTTCAAGAATCAACAACTTTTTCAATAAAACTTGTTTTCTTGAAGGCTTCAAAAATTATTTATCCACCTTTTGATATAACAAATTTTATAGGTGGCTAACAGTGGCTCCACTTGGGGATGGTGCCTTCTTGAAGGCATCAAGAACTTTAGACTTGCATTCTTTGGGGGCTGATCAGTGCCTTATACATTGGGCTGCAACTTTATTACTTGAATGATCTTCTTTTTCTCTGAAAATGTTAGTAGCCATGAAAAAACAATGGATATCTATCCAACAAGCTTTCTACCTACCCAATCCCACTGTTCTAACATTTTTCTTCTTTAGAGTGCACTTGGATTGGAAAAATCTCTTACAAAATTTATTCTTTTGAAAGCAAAAAATCTAATCTAATTCTACTCCTTATTTCTCCATGAACTTAGATTAAACAGTTGAGTTCATATTTTTCTCTACCTAATCTACTAATCTGTTAGGATTAAACAGTCTAACAGATTTTTATTCACTAATTTCTAAAAATAAATTTAAAAGCATACAAGTCAGGATTGAACAGTCTAACTTGTTTCTGATCTATGGCATAAAAAACAAGCTGCACATAGATATTATTTTACAGAAAATTAAATCAAAATAGAAGGCTTAAGATCTGAAAGTTCTAAGCACGGCCTTCTCTTTTTTCAGCTCTGTTTTTACTTTTGTTTGAGTTGTTCTTCCTTGTTCTCTGGTTCGGATTTTGAGCTGATTAGAACCAATTTGACTTCTGTTTTGACTCAGAAATTTAAACAAATAGGAGTCATTCTTCTTTTGGACACTTAGGTTCAGATTTTGAGCTTGTTTGAATCTTTAATTTCTAGCCTAATCTACCTACTGATAAGCCAAGATTAAACTGTTTGGAAAATCTGATACACTAACTTATCAGCAGTCAATTTAAAACTAATTAGTCATGATTAGGCTGTATGACTAACTAGAAGTCTGTTTTTTTTTTAGGAGTGGCATTTGAGCTTGCACACTTTTAGACTTTGTTTTTTTCTTTTTTGGTATGGGTTTGTACCTTTATTGTTTTTACAATCTGCCCTCTTTTATTTCTTCTATTGTTTTTGTATTTTTGATTTTTATAACTTTGAATGCAATGGTGGATGAAATATTTATAATGAGAAAAAATATAAAAAGGCTTTCAAACATGACATGGATCAAGGGAATAAATGTTTAAGCATCCTGCTATTGACAGGACCCACAAACAGTTCAGCTTCATTCAACTCCTGCAAGAAAAAGGCATTATTACCAGCAGCAGAATGAATGAGGTAAGGGCCAAGCCATAAGTTATCAAATTTTCCATGCTTTCCCTTGTCTTCTCTCCTTGAGTCCCACTTTAAAAATTTTTCCCCAACATTGAAATTACTGGCCTTTGTCCTTCTGTCAAAAAGCTTTTTGATGTTGTCTTGCTTGAGTAATGCTTTGTTATAAACCTCCTCTCTGGTTTTCTGAAGATGAATAGTCTGATTTATCCTTCTGATCACGTCATTATATTCAGACTGAAACTCTTGAATCAACTTCATAATTGGTATACCAAGGCTAGTAAGAAAAATTTCATCTGTACCATACACAAGCTGGTAGGGTGGCATGCCAATAGATTTCTTCAATGTCAATTTGTCAGCCCAAAGTGCATGCACAAGCTTTGTGTGCCAAGACTTCTTGTTGTCCTCTAGCAACTTCTTGATTATGTTCACCAAAGTTTTTTTTGAGGATTCTGCTAGTCCATTACCTTGAGAGTAATAGGCCGTGGAATGACCCAATGTTATCTGATATTTGTGACAGAATTCAACCATATTCTTGGATCCAAATGTTGTTGCATTTTCAGTGATGATCTTTCTAGGACAACCAAATCTAGAGAGGATATTAGTCTCCATAAATTTTATGATGACAGAATCATTGGCTTGCCTAGAAGGGATGGCTTCTATCCATTTGGTGAAGTAGTATGTGGCAGTGAGAGTCCACCTATTCTGGGCAGAGGATGGTGGATGGATTTCTCCTATGAAGTCAAGTCCCCACTGTTGAAATGGAGCTTCAACAGAGATTGGATGCAGAGGTAATGGTAATAGCTTCCTTTTGCCTTCAAAAGGTTTGCATTTATGACAAGCAATGATCATCTTGTGTGTTGGGGTTCCCATGTTTTGGCCAGATTGGCAAGACCAAAAGATGAGACAACATCAAACCACTTTCAGACCTCAGGATCTAGCCCTCCTGGGTCCAGAGACGGATCTCTCTCTGATTGCTAAAGGTAATGTCTTTGAAGGTCAAAGGTTTAAGATATTAGGCTAATTATAGGCACAAGGTTTGTTTGTTTGATTGTTTGTTTGGTTGTTGGTCATCAGGAAAGAAGGGTTCATTGTAAGAAAAGGATGAGCAAAGAGGATTTAGGAAGAGGTGAAGTATTCTAGGGAGTATTCAAAACCATTGGGAAATGGAGTTAGGAAAGGATTTTCTTGCTAATCAATATGCAGGCTTTCAATTGGGCTAGTCATTTAAAGCACTGGATCTTAAAGATGATAGTGTGGTATGGAATGGTAGGGGAGGAGGAACAATAAAGGTTTAGAACACAAAGTTAAATACCTGAGATCAGAGAGAGACTTTTAACTCTCAATGCTTCGGCTTCCAGCTTGAGGGATCTTAGAAAGGCCAGTTGGTTGCACAAGGATCCTAGTGGACAGGGCTAACTCTAATCCCTAGTGTTCCCAAATATTCCAGCTAAATCCTGACAAGAACATCTAAGAACTGATCCATTCAATTCATACATCAGAGAGCAGGAAATAACATCCACTACACTGGTTAAATTAACTGAAATCAATTCTTAGACAACACATTTAATAGAAAACATTGAAGGCGAGGAGAGAAGAAACATAGGGTTCCTAACAAGGGTAAATCCTATGCCAATATTCTGATGCAAGCCAGTAGAAATGAAATGAAATGAATTAAAACACAGAGATAGGAAACATCACCACTGCTTTAGATTAGGATCCAAAGAAATGTGCTTGTCATATTAAATAGCAATACTAGTCAAGTACAACATTGCCAATAGCTAGATACTCAGTCTGAAAGCATCTTCCTCAGCCTATCTTACTACTTTACACAGAGACTATGTCTCAAAAGAAATAGCTTGTAATTCTCTGATAACTGATCAACAACCATTACAATGAGTTTCTTCATGAATTTATAGCTGAAGTGGAGCAGAGAAGGTAGGTGGAATACTAAATTAAGCATTAAACTCAGAAAAGAAAGAGGGCCGAAGCCCATTCTGTTTAAACCCTGTGTATTTAACTCTGGCACTCTTTCGATACAAGAGTGGACTTCTCCAGGCTCCCATTTACTCTAGTATGGCTCTGACGTACTTTGGTTGCAGTACTCTGTAGTACTCTTGGTGAACTGAACAAAAATAAATCAATGATTCAAGTCTGCCATGCTGTGTAACTAATGCTTCTGATAGCATAGGACTGCTGTAGGGGCGGGGGAAACTTCACTTGGACACAATGTAGACTGAAACAATAATGTGTACCATGTCCTTGCTCAGGAAGAAACATTCTACTGATTTGAAACCTGATAGCATTGTTTTTTGCATGCTGGACCTTTCATGCAATCTATGATGTCGTTGAACTGGCACCTTGCCTTCTAAAATCCATGAAAAAGCTTAAAAATCTTCAATTTCTTTCCTTGAGCTCTCTGCTACTCCCGTACTGTCTTTGTTTATGTAATCTGAGCTTTAATGGTGCCAGAGAGGGTTTGCAGAGTTTGAACTCTGTCCTTTGATGAAATTTACGATGCAGACACCTTTCCGGACATTTTTCTATAAAATCAGGCTATAAATTCAGCTTCTTCTGTGCACTGTGTCTTTATAATAGCGCATATGAATCATGGAAATTTTCCACCTACCTGTAACCATGCAAAGCACGAAAATAAATTAAGAAAACTATGCAAGGAGAGGGTGGTGTGGATGACTGCGGAAATGGTGATGTGATACGGTGGACGACGATGCATGCAGAGGATATTATGGAGGAAAAACGTGTAACAGTGAGGAATGAAATGGGTGACGTTGAAATAGCCAGTTCAATGAAAAGCATTAAAACTTTGACCTTGGAATGCAATTATATGGGGGATAGATGAGAAAACGACGAACAAACGCAGATAAATGATGTGGCGGTACGGGGTTAAGGGGCGGGCGTGCATTTGATCTGGGCCCTCCAATTTTCGGCAGAGATCGACGGTGGAAAACACGTCGGAGGGTGATGGACAGTGGGCTAGGGGTACGACGGGCTTGGGTTAACTTCCGCGCAACTCCATGGAGTGATCACCGTTGGATGGATGATCGCAGATCGGACGGCTAATATGCATGTCGCTCCGTGTCTTCTGCCGAACAATAACGCACGATGGGCGGGTGTTTTTCAAAAAGTGTCGCTGCCATGCGTCGTTTGATGAGTGGAATCGCTGGCCAAATGGAAAATATCGCCCACCCCTCAAAGGTGGTGCGATAGAAACCGACAGATTTGAGCAGTGACCATGGGGTGGGGACCACCGAGGCAGACGGATTCCGGACCGTCAGATTTGCAGGTAAATGAATGGTTAAGATGCGATGAATGATGATGAATGGGTTGGGCCATGGGCATTATGGAGCTCGCGATGACCATCCGATCTATACAGATCAACGGTTCAAATTTCGCCCGTTACATATCTGCGCTAAGTGTTCTTCTGGGCTGGCAGGTGGTTCTAGCACCAGGCTACATGGGGAAAAATACGGTTCAGGGGCTGGCTAAAAAGGGCTAAGACCATTATAAGGTGTAAAATGGATTTTTGGCCTATTTTAATGCGATTTGTGGGCAGAATTGGGTGACGACAGAGGGAATAAGGAGAAAATGGGCCAAAAAAGGGGTGTGTGCAGGATGTAAACGGGATTTTTGGGAAAGTTTAGAAGGATTAGGGGAGGGATCTGGGGGTGAAAAAGGGGAACTTTGTAGGGATTCAGGGGATAAATGTGGGCCTTTTGGAGCACAGCTTTTGCAATCAGTGAGATCTAATAAAGGGAGTCAGCAGAGGGAATTTTATCAAAGGCAGAGGCACAAGAGACTTCAAGGATGATGTGTCTTCAGGGGAGATGCATTCCTTGAAGGCTCAAAAGAAATTTAGCCCCCTACCTTGCTTGTCAAAAAATTTATGGGGGGCTAATAGTGGCTCCACATGGGGATGGCTTCTTCTTGAAGGAGTCAAGAATTCAAAGAATAGATCTTTAGTGTAGGCTAGATGTCTGCTTCTTAAGCCACATTTCTTCTTTGATTTTCAGCTGCCACAATTATGAAGACATCAATTTAGTAGAAAAACTTTCCCAATAAATCTACCTACCCGTCCTACAATCCTAGCATTTTCTCTTCTTCTAGGCTGCATTTGGACTAGCAGACCCTTTACATCATTTTTATTTTTTACAAACAAGGAAATAAACCTATTCTATTTCTACCCTTATTTCTCCATGAGACCATATTAAGCTGTTGGCCTCATAAGTTTCTCTACCTATTCTAACATATGTTGGGATTAAACTGTCCAGCAGATTTATTCTCTATATTCTACAATAGTAATTTAAAAACAGTCAAACTAGGATTAGACAGTCTAGTTTGCTATGGATCCAAGGCATAAAGACAATTGCATATGGATAGAAACTTGTAGAAAACTGAAAACAAAACTTTGAAGGCTTGAAATTTGAAGTTTGAAGCATCCTTCTTTCCTTTGTGACTCAGTTTTGAGCTTGTGAGAGTCACTTTTTTTTTTTTTTGAAAACAAAACACTGCAATGGTATGTACAATGGAAATGGAAACTAGAAAGTGGAAATCAGCAGAAGTAGTGTTTGAGCATCCTGCCATTGACAGGACCCCCAAACAGCTCTGTACCATCTAACTCCTATAGAAATAATGTTGGAAATATGATGCAATGTGTTTTCCTTGATGGAAACCTACTTGATGAAGTTGTCCTTGATGGAAAATGACTTGATGAGTTTATTAATGATGTAAATCTAATGTATCTACAAACATCTCAGAAGTAGCAGAGAAAGAAATTTCAGTAAGTTCCAGAGAGATGATAAATATGATATGTCACAAAGCATACGCGGTTTTGTAAAGGAGAAGTAGCGTATGTACGCAGAAATGTACGTGACAAGTAGCGTATGCCTATTTGCGCTCTAAATTTATAAAACCAGGAGACATAACCATGGTATTGGCCCATAGTATTGAGCGCTGGATTATCTATTTGATCCCATCCAGGAATACCATTGGAGGTTGAGTGGTTTTGACTCATGGTATTGATAAAGGCTAAACCTATATAAGGAGAAGAGAATAATAGTGCAACGTGTGCATATGTATGGGTTTTAATGAATACTTCACTTTGAAGTATATCTGCATGGTTGAACTCTGTTCTTAATTGATAGATCTGAATCTATGATGCACCTATGGATATGATGAAGGTTCAAGATCTCTAGATCTAGAAATGATGAAGTCCTGGCGCAATTCTGATAAAGAAATTGAATAAATCTGGGTAATTTTATAGATCTGGACTGTTCTGCAAAGTTTATCTTTTATAGATCTATACGTTAGATTGTCTTAGAAAAAGCGCGTATATACGCGGGTCCGCTTAAAGAAAAGTGCGTATGGCAGTCAGGGTTTCTAAAGAATAAAATGCACTGAAGTATACACAGGTTTGTCTCAGTAAAAGTGCGTATATACGCAGGTTCAGTGAAGTAAAAGCGTGTATGGAATCTAGGGTTTTGCTGAAGTGCATAGAATGAAATGTCTGATTTGTCATGTTGTTTTACTGCTATCTATCAAGGAGGCATTCATATAGATCTGGGTTGTTTGAATGTTGATTGTGCTGCTAATTATGATTAAAGATCAAGTTGTTGGTTGATGATTCAATGAAGGAAGAATGACTGTCTAAACAGTTCTGCATGGTTGATAGATCGTCTAAACAAAAATATGATTTCAGATCTGAATCTGAGTTTGATCACATTCTGAAAATTCAGTGTTCTCAGAAGTATACGCAGGTTGATATGAAGAGAAGCGCGTATACATGCGTCTTCAGTAAATAGAAGTAGCGTATGCATTCCATGTTATGCACCAAGGCATACGTAGGTTGGTAAGTAGGGAAGCGCGTATACACGCGGTTTCAGTAAAGAGAAGTAGCGTATGATATTTGATTCAATAAATGTTCAGGGTTAAGTTTACATCTGCATATCTATTCTGAATTCTGGGTTATTTCTGATATTCTGGTTATAGTGGTCTCACTCTTATGTTTGAATTATTGGGCAAAGTATGTTTGTTGATGATTAGTGAAGGGTTGTGTTAAAGCTGTTTGATCCAGTACTGAAAATTGATGAAACGTGGTCTGCAGTAGTGCTGAGGGTCTAAGCCTTCAGTGAGGGGGTAGTAGCTCCCTTCCAGTGGTAGCTGGTAAACAAGAGCAGGGGGTAGTAGCTCCCTTCTAGGAGAGGCTGGTAAATGAGAGCAGGGGGTTGTAGCTCCCTTCCAGGAGAGGCTGGTAAATGAGAGCAGGGGGTTGTAGCTCCCTTCCAGGAGAGGCTGGTAAATGAGAAAAGGTTGTAGCCTTCTGCAAGTGGGTGCCTACGTGCTAGTATGAGTCTGCGTCAGTACATGGTTGTAAGAAGTTTTGTTTATAATAAATATTGAAGACAGATACGACGGCAATGGTGGTTTTCTCCCGAATTGGGTTTCCACCTTAAATCTTGGTGTTCATGTGTGTTGCTTATGTGTGATGATTTATTCTGTTCTTACTGCACAATTTTACTGCTTACTAAACATCTAATGAATGAATGATGCAATGATCTAAGCAAAGAACTATTTGCATATTGAGATCTCTCGTAATACACAAGTTTTATTAAGGATATCTGCGTGTATACACGAGTTGGCTTCAGTAAAGTAGCGTATGGGTTTTAGAGAAAGAAAAAGTAAAAAGATTTCAGTCAGCCCTAAATACTGATTCAACCCCCCCCCCCCCCCCCCTCTTAGTATTTTTCCCAACAATTGGTATCGGAGCAGGTCCTTCTGAAAAGGCTTAGCCGCTAGAAGGAAGATCAAGCAAGATGAGCAATCAATATGTAACAACATCTATCAGGCCTCCGCTCTTTAACGGAAACAATTTAATGTTCTGGAAAACAAGGATAAGATCGTATCTTCAGTCTCTGGGAGTAGATGTATGGGCCATTGTTGAAGGAGGAAATCAATATCTAGCCGCAGTACCAACAGATCCGACGGAAAAGAAGAATTATGAAACAAATGCAAAGGCGGTCAATGCTCTAATGGGAAGTCTAACTGAATTAGAATTTTTCAAAGTCATGCAGTTGAATATAGCAAAGGAAATATGGGACAAAATCATTCTAAGTTATGAAGGTGATGCAAAGGTAAAAAGTGCAAAACTCCAAACTCTCATAATTGAATATGAAAATTTAAAGATGCATAGTGATGAAAGTATTGCCAGTTTATTTTTACGTCTTGATGATGTTGTAAATCGTATGAGAAATCTGGGAGAAACAATAACCGAATCTACTTTGTTTGAGAAAATTTTAAGATCACTAACGGTAAAATTTGAGTCAAAAGTTTCTGCTCTTGAAGAAAAACAAGATCTTCAAAATCTTACTGTAGTGCAACTTCATGGCATACTAACTGCATATGAAATGAGAAGATGAGAACCATCTGAATTCAAAGAAGTCGTCTTTAGAGCTTCTACAAAAGGGAAAGAAGTACAAGAAGCAGAAGAATCAGGATATATCTTAGAAGAAGATGAGGTAATTTTTGTAAAGAAACTTCAACTTGGCACAGGATGGTTCAGAGGTAAGATTCCTTTCAAATGTTTTGATTGTGGAAGAGTTGGTCATTATGCTGCTAAGTGTCCTCATAAATAAACACCTGCAAAAGGGAAGGAAGTAGCAAGAAGAAATAAGAACCGGTCTAGCACTAGAAAAAGTTACTATACTCATGAAGACAGTGATGGGTTATCTGATAGTGAGGAAGATTGTGAACAAGATATTAGACTTCTCACGGCATTTGAAAAAAATTCTATAGAAGAGAAAGATACTTTTATGGATGCTCTAAAGGACAATTATTTTCTTGATGAAAACAATCAACTCAAAATATGCTTAGAAGAAAGAAAAATAATCATAGAGACTCTGAAAAATCAGATTGAAGAAGAGAAGAAACACAATGAGAAATTTGAGTGTGAAGTGGTAAGTCTAAGAAAAGAACTTGACAAAGTAAAGAATTTGAATCTTCGATTTGCTAAAGTATTTGAAACATTAATTGAGATTATCAAGGTACAATGTTCTCCTCTTATAAAGACAGTTCTTGGATATATTGGAGAATCTTCTTAGGCTTCAGCACCAACTTATCTAAAAGCGACTACGAAATTTGGTTTACAACTTGATACTGCCACTCATGAGGAATAAAGAATCTTTATAGGTAAAGCATGACCATTTCAATTCAAAGAACACTAACAGGTATACATTTCAAAACACCAATCAATAGGTAAATTCAAGTAGAAGATTTCATGATCACAGAAATTTCTTCTTCAATGGACAATGTTTCTCATGTCACAATTTTGGTCATAAAGCTATTCAACGTGTTGCATATAAAACCATCATGACAATAGAAGAAAGAAAGAAAAGGATTGATATTGAAACAAAGAAGAATACCTATAACAAATTTTCTCCTCTTCAAAATGAAGTTGAATGTGCTTATTGCAATAACTTTGGCCATGAATAATCTGAATGCAGGAGCAAAGGTCAGCCAAAAGAACATGTTCATTCAAGCTCCAAAGTATGGAAAAAGAAGGAATTACAGGTTGAAAATTGTTGCATAGCATTATTTGCAGAAGTGAATAAAATCAATGGTACATTGATAGTGGATACTCAAGACACATGACAAGTGACAAAAACAAACTTCTTGCATATAGTGCTCTAGAAAAGGAAAAGAATGTTACATTTGGAAATGATACTCCTGCGGGCATTAAGGGAAAAGGGTTTGTTTTTCTAAAAGAAAAGGTGAAAGCTAATGATGTCATGTATGTGGATGGATTAAGCATAACCTGTTAAGTGTAAGTCAAATGTGTAATCAAGGAACTGAAGTTTTCTTTAGTTCAAAAGAATGTGTGGTACATGATCTTGATACAGGTAAAACAATTATAAAAGGAAAAAGAACTCCAAGAAACCTGTATGTAATGAAGAACTGCAAAGAACAATGTTACTTGAGTAAATCTTCAGAAAACTGGCTATGGCATAGAAGGTTGGGGCATCTGAGCTTCTCTCAAATCAACAAATCAAGCATACTTAAAGCTATTCGTGATCTTCCCAATATTACTCCATAACGAAAAATATCATATGCGAATCTTGCCAATTTGGTAAGAAAACAGTCACAGTTTAATGCCAAGGAAGGATCATCAAGTAAGCCTCTTGAACTCATTCATACTGACATATGTGGACATGTGAGGAAAAACTCACCACGAGGTGAAAAATACTATATCTTATTTATTGATGATTTCTCTAGAATGTGTTGGATTGGGTTGCTTAAACACAAAGATGAAGCATTTGAGAAATTTCAGATCTTCAAAGCTCTAGTTGAAAATGAATTAGATCTAAAAATCAAATGTCTTAGATTTGATCGAGGAGGAGAATATACTTCAAATGAATTCCTTGAATTTTGTGAACAACATGGCATAAAAAGACAATTTACTGTAGCCGGAACTCCACAACAAAATGGCGTAGCAGAAAGAAAGAATGAATAGAACAGTTCAACAAATGGCTAGAGCTATGCTTGATGATTCCGGAACACCTGACACATTTTGGGGAGAAGCAACACATGCAGCAGTAAATATTGTTAACAAGGCACATGTTCGAGTAAATAGTGATAAAACTCCATATGAACTCTGGTATGGCAATCCTCCCACTTTGAAGCATTTTAGAGTTTTTGGAAGCGAGATGTTTTTATAAAAAATAATGATGAAAAGCTTGGCAAGTTTGAACCAAGAGCAGATGAAGGAATACCTCTTGGTTACTCCTCTAGGAGTAAAGCATATAAATGTTACAATAAAAGACTTCGGAAGATTGTTGAATGTATTGATGTTGTTATTGATGAGTCTCTTACAGCTCCAAAAGAAGAAAAACAAACAACAGATGAAGACGATGATGACATATATCCTTCTACATCAAATAGGAATGATATAGACAGTGAACCCAATAAAGAACCCGAAGATGATTTATCTGGAAAAGCTCCATCCAGATATGTTCAAAAGAATCATCCAGAATCTCAAATTTTGGGAGACAAGGAATCAAGTGTACAAACAAGGAGGACTCTTGTGGGATCTCCTAGCTATTTGACATTTCTATCCACGATTGAACCACACAATGTCAATCAAGCTAGCAAAGATGAATGTTGGATTCAGGCCATGAATGAAGAACTTGATCAAATTGAAAAGAACCACACTTGGGAATTGGTACCAAGACCACATGACAAAGGCTATCATTGGAACTAAATAGATATTCAAAAAACAAGTTAAATGAGAATGGGGAGGTTATAAGAAATAAAGCTAGACTTGTTTGCAAGGGGTATGCTCCATAAGAAGGTATAGACTTTGAAGAAACTTTCCTCACAATAGCTAGACTTGAAGCCATAAGAATGTTTCTTGCTTATTCAAGCTTCAACAAATCAAAGTTTATCAAATGGATGTTAAATCTGCGTTTCTCAATGGTAATCTAAAAGAAGAAGTTTATATAGAACAACCAGAAGGATTCATTTTGGGAATGATGAAAAACTTGTTTGTAGACTTAGAAAGGGTCTATATGGTCTCAAACAAGCTCCAAGGGCATGGTATTATCATCTTGACAAATATCTTTATCAATAAGGATTTTCAAAGGTGTCTGCTGATAGCAATTTATACACAAAAACTGAAAATGATAAACTATTGATTGTGGTTGTATATGTTGATGATATCATTTTTGGAAGCAATGAAGAATCTATGAGTCAAAAATTTTCTTCTCCTATGCAGCAAGAGTTTGAAATGTCTTTACTTGGGGAACTAACATTCTTTATTGGCTTTCAAGTGCATCAAACTACAGATGGAATATTCTTATCACAAGCAAAATACCTTAAGCAAATTCTGAAGAAGTATGGAATGGAAGAGTGCAAACCTGTAAGTACACCAATGATAACCAGATGTAATCTCAGTTCTCATGATGATTCTCCCACGGTGAATCAACCAGAATACAGATCTATGACAGGAAGTCTACTTTATCTCAGTGGGACTAGAACATACATTATGCATGCAGTTGGGATTGTTAATTCCAAGCTAATCCAAAAGAGTCTCACCTTCAGGCTATCAAAAGAATATTAAAATATCTATAAGGAAATCAAGACTTTGGACTATGCTATACAAAGAATGCTGATCTCACTCTTCATGCTTACACTGATGCAGATTGGGCTGGATATGTTGATGATCAGAAAAGCACTATTGGTGGTGCATTCTATATGGGGCCCCGGTTAGTATCTTGGCTCAGCAAGAAGCAAAAATCTATTGCATTATCTACAACAGAAGCAGAATATGTGGCTGCCACATCATGTTGTACTGAGCTTCTTTGGATGATGCAAACCTTACAAGACTTTCAAATCAAATTTTCACTTCCTATCTCCATTATGTGTGATAATACAAGTGCCATCAGTATCTCAAAGAACCCTGTTATGCATTCCAAGACCAAGCAAATTCCCATCAAGTATCACTTCTTACGTGAACAAGTGCTTGAACAAAAGGTGAAGCTGGAGTATGTTCTCTCCAAAGAACGAGTTGCTGATATATTTACCAAACCTCTACCCAGGGAAGTGTTCGAATATCTTAGACAGAAGCTGGGAGTAGTCTTTTCCATATAGAAGATCGGATCTACTTAAATTAAGAAGATTAAATTGGATACGCGGATTCCCTGAAAGACAGTTGCGTATATACGCGAGTTTATACAAAGAAAACCGCATATGGGTGGTTGCTGACAAATTTCTCTGGGTTAGAATTCTTCAACACAACTATGGTGCTGTTGGGTATCTCTGGTGATGTTTCAGCTCTCATATTTCTATTTCATTCTCTAATATTTGATGAAGATGCCTTGATGATATGTTGTTGAAAGTGTTCAAGATGCACAAGCTAAGGGG